>JAOXJP010144302.1:0-13277 GCA_025762735.1 Platanus orientalis | reverse complement strand
CTAAACTCACTCAAAAGCATCATTGAGACCTTGAGGGTCCACATTTTAGAACTCCATTCATGTCATTAGTAAGTTTTCCACCTTTTATAAACCTTTCTCGAGTAAAGCATCACAGTTGAAAAAATTACCATTATACCCTTCTGCCTACAAAGGCCTAATACTCACTATTTGTCATCTAGATCACCGAATTTCTTTGCCTACATAAGCCTTCTTATCATGAAGCATCACAAGTAAAAATTCACATTTTCACTTTTTTCGACCCGTGGGTAAAAAATTACCATTTTACCTTTTCTACTTAGAGAATGACCTCTGGAGCCTCTCCTGTGGTCCAAATGGTGTAATTTCAGAACTTATGCACCCTTGAGTCTCTCTTCTTCAAAGGACTCATTACAGTGCAGACACTATTCGAGAACGGAAACAACCAATTTCTCAATCTATGATAACCCTGACCAAGAAATGACCATTGCTAAAGCTCTCAGAAACTTATCCGATCTTCGAATCTAGAAAGATCAATTGTCATATCTTGGCCTCAGCCTTAGCTTCAAATCTCTAGGTTTGAGAAGAGAGTTTCAAAGTCTCAAACCTCTATGAAATCTCAAATATTCTCTAGAAGGGCAAAAGGTATTTTTTCACTTTTTACTCTTATAAAGCCAAAATATTCTCTAGACCTCCAAATTGAGATCAATCAGTGCCCATTTTTTTAGAATCACGAGGCCTTCAAAAAACTGTCTAAGAAGCCAGGGCTTTTGTAAATTCTATCTACCAAGATTCCCTCGAATACTCCAAAAAGTACGACAAATTAGGTCTTAAAATCAGGTGCTCAATCGACTCTCGGGAACGCACCTAGAATCAGAAATTCAGATAGTTGGTGGCTATACCACTATAAATTCAAAGCCTCAAAACTATCAGAACCACACTAATTTGCAAAAAATTCATGGCCTAAGTAGTCATTTATGCCCCAACCCAGAAAAAGAGCATTTTATCTATATTTGGCACTCAGAATGCCCTTAAAAGTTTTCCCGGACTTGGAATGCAGTAAGGTTAGGGCCATTTTCTTAGTCTCACCCTTGCCTTTGATAAAGCATTTCATAAACCCCTGGTTTAGAAGATGTTTGACCATTCAATTTCACGCAGCTTTAGGTAGCTACAGAAATCCAATTTGTCCAAACTACCCGGCTTCGAAAAGCTCTCGGCAGCTGCCCGAGAATCTGGCGGCTGATCTGTCAACTCCTGTAGCTTCGAGACTCCTTAGGCATTAAATCCCCCAGATATAACCTAAGGCGACATTTTATAGAAAAACCAGCAGCATCTCTTGTACAATTATGTCAAATTGCTTAAATGGTTTTTGACCAAATTTCTTGCTCGGGTACTGTAATCGCACGTAGTCAGAAGCTGTGAGTCACTTGGACTTGGGAGAATCTATCCTTGTGCCACCCTCGTATCAATTTTAGCATCTTTCCCATTCAAATTACATCTAAGAGCTTTTTTAGCCAAAAAACCCGATTTCACCCCTTACCTTTTTTATAATTTGGTTCTGATTGGACCGGCCAGACTGGAGCATTTGTGACTTCTAAAATTAACACTGATTAGGCTAACTTTCGAGCTTGAGAGCTCACATGGAGTGACTGCAGAGAGAGGGTTCAAAAAGATAAAAAAAATTAGATATTATTTCAAGATTAGCTAAAGTGAGATATTTTGCATTTAATGCACTTTCATCTTTAGCCCATTTGGTGGAACCTTTAGATTGGAACCTTTTAATTCTCTCTCTCACTCACCACCCTTAGTTCCTCCCATTAAATTTCAAATCCCTAGAAATCTAATCAAACCCCCTCATTTGACATCCCCCATCACACCCTTGAAAAGTGCAACAAATAGGGTTACCTCAAAAGGCATCTCCCATGTTCCCCTTCCACCTCACCAATCCATGTCAAACAAACACAATTAGATCCCCACCCTCCACCTCATTTTAGCCAAGTTCATCGCCACCCTCCACCTCATTTTAGCTTAGATTAATCCTAGCCTTCCACCTATTAAAACTTAGATCTAATCTTAGCCCTACACTCCATTTAGGATAAAGATCATCTTCACCCTTCATCCTACCATCCTTATCCTCAAATCCAACCATTGATCCCACCAATTTGAGGTTATAAATAGCCCCAAATTTGTGGTAAACAGGGTTGGCAACCACAAACCCTAACCCTAAGGAGAAAAAGAGGAAGAAGAAGAGAAAAGGCACAAGTCACCCCCAACCCTTGGCAAGGTAAACCTAAACTCAGTCCCTGATCATGTTCTACACTTCAAATCACTCCATTTAACAATTGTTATGCTGTTCAATTTATGTTAAAGCACTGCTCTAATTCGGGTACAAGGTAGAGGCTCAACAACCTCTACTTTGCTCTTATTTCTAACCTATTTTGATGTCAATTTTTGTTTGAATTTTGTAGAGGATTTCTTGAGCTCAATTTTTACTATGTTGTACTAAACATATGTAGGGAGTTCTAAATTTAATTTTATAATTTTTAAAGCTGTGGAAGGCCTCAAGATGGCCCCCCAAACAGATCCCAAAAACTGGGTCTTTTGAGACCTAACTTTGGGGAATATTTGTGGAATTTATTTCGAATTATTTAGATCTTGAGCTCAATTTTTTATATGTCATTCTTCTATATACTG
The DNA here is from genome assembly GCA_025762735.1 of Platanus orientalis. Taxonomy (NCBI): domain Eukaryota; kingdom Viridiplantae; phylum Streptophyta; class Magnoliopsida; order Proteales; family Platanaceae; genus Platanus; species Platanus orientalis. The sequence goes on along the minus strand of JAOXJP010144302.1, from coordinate 10,607 downwards.
GTCATGAGCATGCTTAATTTTAGAATTTTTATAAAACCCTAAAGTCTCCAAAATCAAGAAATTCAGTTGCTGGATTTTCTCCCAGTAACTAACGCCTATTTTTTGTGAATTAAAAAATAGGCATTGGACAAACAAGCGTTAGGGATAAATTCAAGCGTTGAAATCTAGGACCCACCCCAAAGAACCTTGATTATCCCAAAACCTATCCCAAGGCATCTTCTAACATTTGAGAGTCATCCCTATGCATCAACACCTCTGTGGGCCCTCATTTCCTCCCAACGCCTGATTTTTCAATAAACAAGCATTGGACAAGAATTCAGGTGTTGGAATGTTTTTTTAGGCATCAAGCTTGGTTCTTGAAAACCACTTTTTCAAAAATTAGTTAATTGTGAGTCTGCCCTAAGGTTAGGCCTAAGACACAGGAGAAACTCCACCCTTTGGGCCCCACTAAAATGGTTGATGATTTTACACCAAATGCCTATTTTTCCCCTGAATTAAAATTTAGGCATTGAATAAACATGCGTCAGGCTAAAAAATAGGCATTAGGCTTGTAACAGATGATTGATTGGCCCACTTTGGGAGATCATATCTCTATGTGGCCTATACCTAGGACCTATAGGGTAGCACAATGTAACCCTAGAAGACTTCATCTTTCCCTAACACAGGATCTCACAGTGTTGGGACCCACCCAAACACCCAAAACAGTGACACTATAGTGCCTACTCGGTTAGGTTTCCCAACGCCTATTTTCACCCTGAATTAAAATTTAGGCATATGGAAAAACAGGCATTAAGGTAAAAAACAGGCGTTAGGTCTGTAACTCAGAAAATTGAAACTTCTTTCTTTTATATCCCTTTCTCTAGGGTTGACTCCAAACCCTAAAAGGGCGAATAACAAGCTATTTAGAGAGGTCAATCATCTCTCTAAAGACCAAAACCTAAAGGGGTCTCCTACATATAGAAAAGTCAAATTTAAAAGACAGTTCCTGACTATTTTTAAGAAAACGCCTATTTTCCCCCTAAATTAAAATTCAGGCATTGGAAAAACAGGCGTTGAAAGCTAAAATAGGCATTAGGCTTGAGAAAAATTTAGTAAACCTCTAATTCACATTAAAAGGATTTTAACACTTAAATTCACAATTAACAAATCATGATTATGAACATAAATTTGAAATTTATATGAATGGGAGAAGCCACCCTAAAAAGGCGAGTATTTGGGGTGCCTGACACCTTCCTCAAATTCAACGAAACAACTTACCCTAATCTCAGGAACTTAGACTAGTACTAGGAGTTAAACCTTAGACTTTTGAGTTTAGTTTCCTTCTTTTCCCAAAAAGGACTAACGTCCAACTCAGTCGGTTAACCCTGAGTTAGTGGTGACTCTAAGCAAAAGTTCAAACCCTCTTTCATGAAGGGGCCTGCCCCATGAAAAGCACGAGCCAAAGTGGGCACACCGATGTCCACATGGGTTTTCATTCCACCTTTTGATTTATCAGAAGAGGGTAAGATTGGAATTTTTCAATTAGTACGCCTAATCTCATGTACGCCTGAACTTTTACAGAGGTAGAAGTTCAGGCACACTGTCCCAGATGGACCCCACTTAGTGGTTTTAATAAAATTAGGAGTCTAGAAGTCTTCTATTAAGGTTTTGTAAGGTGGGTCTTTTCATACCATAGGGTATATAGAGACAGGAAGATAGGGTTTTTAGGTTAGTACACTTGATCTCCTAAATTTTAATTGGATTAAAATTTAGGCGTATGCTACACAGTCCACACTCAAATGGACATATCTCCCTCCACACAACTCAAAATTGAGTGTGGTCTATCTCTTTGGAAAGCTAAGAGAGTTCTTTTCAATGAGGTATAATGAGTATGGGTTAAGGTTTGCTTGAAATAGGATATACAGCTAAAACTTTAAGTATGCCTAATCTTTATGGAAGTGAGAGTTCAGGTGTACTAGTTCTAAGTCAGAAACTAGCAACCTGTATTTTAAGGTTTTGGGGCACCAAAAGTGGTCCAACAGACCTAGACTTTTGCAGAGAGTTGGGTTATTGTCCCATTGAACTCTTTGTAAAATTACAGAGTGGACTCCATTTGGAATTTTTTAAGGTGTGGGTTATGTGCAACTTAGCACAGAATTTGACAAAAAACTGAAAATTATGGGGTCCATTCCATGAGTTTACATATGGGGTTGGGCCCAAATTTGGTGGAGACCAAGATTAGGGAGTTATGAAGCTACTATAGAACATTTAGAGAAAAACAATAAATACACAAGAAGTTATTAAGCAAACAAGATGAATGACTAGTTTTAACACAGAACAATGATAACAGAAATTTAATTTGAAATAAATTATGGTAAAATACCTAAACTTAATAAAATGGACTACAAAAATTAATTTATTTGATAAATTATTTGGCTAATATATAGAATAAAAATCAATCAAAAAAACATTTTATAGATAAAATTAAAATTTGGGCATTCCCCACTGTTCAATCTAGAGAGGGGGAAACACCCTTTTTTAATGAGAAAGTGGGACCCATCTCGGGGGTCAAATGGTGTCATATGAGGCTCACATTTGGTGGGATTGTTAATCATTATGTTAGTGATTCCTAGTTTAAATTTGAGCTCCAAATTCAAATAATGAACGGACTTATGGTCCTTGTACCATGGGTAGGTCAAAAATAAAGCTGAAAAGGGGAGACGGGATTATCTCCCATATGTCCCACCATGGAGCTATTCAACTGGGTTTAGGGGTGAGTTGATTACAGCAAGAGGGGTCTAAGAATACAATAAAATGAAATAGAGGGGAGGGGACCAACCTGGCTATAAAGTTTTTCTTCCTTGCCTTCTTTCTCTTTCCCTTTCTTTTTTTCTCTCTTTCTTTCTCTTCTTTCTTTTTCTTCTCTAATTTTTTCTTGTTCAGATTTTTACTCCCCTCCCTTTGGACCTAATAGAGGGGTATTTATATGTGGGATGGAGGGGGTGAAGTAGTTGGTGAAGGTGTAAATGGGTGGTGGGGAAGGGAGGTGAGGTGTGTAGCTGAAGTGAGGAGGTGGGAATGAGTGGAGGGGGAGTGAGGTGAGGTGGCTAGTTCTAGAAGGTTCTAGAGAGGGGACGGTGAGGTGTGTGGATGGGGTTAAAAGTAGTAAGGTGGTCAGCCCTCTTACCACATGTAAAATGGGGATAGGATGTGAGGGAGAGAGTGGGGCCCATGGGGAGGGGTGTAGGGCTAAGGGGGGTGGCCCTTGGGTCTCCACCCCTCATTTCCAAATGAAGGGTGTAGGGTTTAAAAATGGTTTTAGGGGCATTTTGGGTAAAACTGGTAAAATTTTAAAAGAGCAATGATTGGTTTTTTCAAAATTTTCCCCTTTACTATCTGTCTCTACTTTTTGGGTCTTATGACTCCTAACTTCTCAAGGTTTATAAGTTTTTCGCATCTCCCAGATATTCTAGTCGCAATGCAACTGCTAGAATCTTAATAGAATTTGGGCAAGTGGGTTAAAACTGGCTCCGAATATACCCGGATTGGCCTGTACTAGTAAAAGAGGGGTAAGATGGTAAAATTGATTTTTAAAAGCTTCATATGAAAGATAGTCTTTGAGATTTGTGAGCCATAGGCTCTGACAGCTCGTGAATCAGATGCCTAAGTTGAAAGGTATGCCTAAAACACTGAATTGTCTTGGACTAAACTCCACTTAGACCCGTGATTGGTTTTTCTTGGGTTCTAATGGGGTGTGATAATGATCATGGGTGTTTAGATCTTGGAGTTACGATTCCATGGGGCCTGATAGGCAGAGAATCTGACCCCTAGTGAATTTTAGGGAGATTTTTTTAAGGAAGGTCACCTGATCAAGAAATGCACCCTAGGTTGGTGAAGAATTGAATCAATGAGTGGTGCTGGGTTTGTGGAGGGGTTTCTTCATTAGATCATTTTTCCAAGATCTCAAAAAACCTGAAAAAATGAGCCTGACCTTGATGGATTTGGACTTTTGTAGAGTTCTCGGGGGCTCACCGAGTGTTTATGACTAATATAGGTGAATTTGTTGTATTTTGGGGACAGATTGGGGCAATTTGGGGGCATTATGCTTTTTGGAGATTTTTATGGGAGGATTTAAGGCTTACCAAAGTGTGGCCACTGACCAACTGAGTTTCTAACTTGTGTTGATGGTAATTTTCTTACCCTTTTGTTCCTTAATATGGGAATGTTGATGAAGGCTAGAGAATCTTGGAAATAATGGGCTTCATAGCCCCTAGTTTGAGGTCTTTTGAGGGGCAAGGGAAAAATGGTCATTTGCCATCCTTTTGGGATTTTGATGTTTGAGGCCTTGTGAAAGTTTATAAAATCTAGATGTCTACATTGTAGAGAGTATTTTGGAGAGTTATGGGGAAAATGAATTCAAATAGGCTTCAATTTGAACTTCTGAAGGTGTAAGGGTAAAATGGTAATTTGTCAGTCTTTCGATGCTTCAATGTGTGAAGGCTTATGAGGGTTGAAAAATTCAAAGTGTCTTTGTTATAGAAAATATGTTGGAAAGTGGGGTTTGATTGGGTTTGTTTTGAGCTTATGAAGGTGTAGGGGTAAAATGGTAATTTGCCAACCTTTTGATGCTTCAATGTGGAAAGGCTTATGAAGGTTGGCAAATTCAAGATGTCTTTGTTGTAGAAGGAACTTTGAGAAATGAGTTCAATAAGAATTTATTTGGATTTCTGAGGTAATAAGGGTAAAATGGTAGTTTGTCAGCCTTTTGATGCTTCAATGTGGGAAGGCTTATGAAGGTTGGCAAATTCAAAGTGAAACAGAGCTAATAGTTTGAAGCTAAGGACCTTCATAGTCCTAGGGTGTTTGCTGGAGAGATTAGGGTTTTGGTTGATTGATTCTTGGGTGGAGTTTGGGTATTGAGATTACGTTTGCGACTAGAGTTTCCGTTGAGAATACCTAACTATTTGGGGTTCAAGGGAGGTCTAGGATTTGACTTTATCTTTTTCCATAATGAACCCATTTGACTCTATTAATTAGCTCGAGTCAAAATTTGGGTGCTGACAGATGCCCCCCTTTGCTATGTGTGGCGAAGTCATACATAGCAAAGGAAAGAAGTGCCAAAATTTTGACTTGGCTGAGATAGTACTTTCACTTTTGTCTAACTCATGGGTATTGGGTAAGTTGTTTTGTAAACCTAGAACTATTTTGGTTGATAAAACAAGAGGTGTTAATGGGTTTCAACCTTTTGGGATTGATGGTTTTTGTAAACATTTTCTTTTTCCAAAATGCCTTCTTGGATAAAGAATCCATTCAATCATCTTTTCTATAGTTCTTTTGAAATAAATCATAGTTTGGTCAATACTTTGAAATGGGTGTTAGCTGATTAGAAGATTCTTCATCTGTTTTGAAAAATGAGGTTTATCCATGAGTTATGCTTAAGTTACTGGTTCTTTCTCTGCCCCTGGTGGTGTTACTATTAGCACATGCACTGCGTTGGGAGACATGTAAGTCATCGACATAGGGCACAAATACTTGAAAACCTGGCAGAAAACATTGCAGAAATCCGGTCATGCAAAAGCTGTAAATATATGCAAATAACACAAGGTTTACAAATTATATGACAATTATTAAGACATTAAGCATAAAATTAATCAAGCATTTAGTTGGTTAGAACTGGTTAAGTATGTTTTATGTTTAGTCAAAATTGTAATGAATGCAAATGACTTGATATGATATGTTTAAAAAATGTCGATAAAAATGGAGACTTGTTAGTAATGTTAGTTGTTGGCTAAATTTCCCTTTGCCTCCCTTTTTGTGAGCCCATCGTTAATTGTACTTGTTAATCATGAACTAGTCATTTCATTTGCCCCTATTCTGGGCAAAGATTTTTGGTGTATGTTACAACTTTTGTCCCTAGCTTGGACAATAGTTACAGGATCTGCATATTTTATGGAGTACGTTGTATAGTTTGTCTCCATTCTGGACAAAGGTTATGAACATAACATCTCACAAAAATTATGGAGTGAATTTTAACCTTTTCCCCCATTCTGGACAAAGGTTACAAACTGAAAGACTCTAGATTGTACCTTTTGCTCCCATTATGGACAAAAGTTTACAAAATGAAAGGTTTTGATTTGCAACCTTTGCCCCCATTCTGGACAAAAGTTTATAGATTGAAAGGTTTTAAATTGTATCCTTTGCCCCCATTTTGGATAAAAGGTTATAGATAGAAATAGTTTGAATTGTATCCTTTGCCCCCATTCTGGACAATAGGTTATAGACAGAAAATAGATTGAATTATACCCTTTGCCCCCATTTTAGAAAAAAGTTTACAAATAGAAAAACGTTTGATTTGTATCATTTGCCCCCTTTCTGGACAAAAGGTTACAGACATAAAGAGTTTGATTTGTATCCTTTGCCCCCATTCTGGACAAAAGGTTATAAACATCAAGAGTTTTATTTGTATCCTTCGCTCCCATTCTAGACAAAAGGTTACAGACTGAAAGAGTTTGATTTATATCCTTTGCCCCCCCATTCTAGACTAAACGTTACTAATAGAAAGAGTTTGATTTGTATCATTTGCCCCAATTCTGGAAAAAAGGTTACAGATAGAAAGAGTTTGGATTGTATCATTTCCCCCATTCTGGACAAAATTTTACAAATAGAAAGAGTTTGAATTGTATCATTTGCCCCCATTTTGGACAAAAGGTTACAGACAAAAAGAATTTCAATTGTATCTTTTTCCCCATTGTGGACAAAAGGTTACAGACAGAAAGATTTTGAATTGTATCCTTTGCCCCCATTCTGGACAAAAGATTCTGGATTGTATCCTTTGTCCCCATTCTGGATAAAAGATCCTGGATTACATTCTTTGTCCCCATTTTGGACAAAAGATTTTGAGTTATATCCTTTGTCCCCATTCTGGACAAAAGATTCTGAATTATATCATTTATCCCCATTATGAACAAAAGATTCTAAGTTATATCCTTTGTCCCCATTCTGTACAAAAGATTCTGAGTTATATCCTTTGTCCCCATTCTAGACAAAAGATTCTGAGTTGTATCCTTTATCCCCATTTTAGACAAAACATTTTGAGTTGTATCCTTTGGCCCCATTATGGACAAAAGATTCTGAGCTATATCCTTTGTCTCAATTCTACACAAAAGATTCTGAGTTGTATCCTTTGTTCCAATTCTAGACAAAAGATTTTGAGTTGTATCCTTTGCCCCCATTCTGGACAAAAGATTTTGAGTTATATCCTTTGCCCCCATTCTGGCAAAAGATTCTGAGTTGTATCCTTTGCCCATTTTGGACAAAAGATTCTAAGTTATATCCTTTGCCCCATCATGGACAAAAGATTCTAAGTTGTATCCTTTGCCCCTATTTTGAACAAAAGATTCTGAGTTGTATCCTTTTGCCTCATTTTGGACAAAAGATTCTGAGTTGTATCATTTGCCCCCATTCTTAACAAAAGATTCTGAGTTATATCCTTTGCCTCCATTCTAAACAAAAGATTCTGAGTTGTATCCTTTGCCTCCATTCTAGACAAAAGATTCTGGATTATATCCTTTGTCCCCATTTTGAACAAAAGATTCTAGATTATAGCCTTTGTCCCCATTCTAGACAAAAGATTCTAAGTTGTATCCTTTACCCCCATTTTGGACAAAACATTCTTCGTTATATCCTTTGTCCCCATTCTAGACAAAAGATTTTGAGTTGTTTCCTTTTTCCCCATTCTAGATAAAAGATTATGAATTGTAGTGCAAGAAGTAGGATGATGATTGAGGGTAAGGGATGAATTCAATGAGATTGAGAGTGCTATGTTTTAATCATAACAACTTTTTAAGGGTTCAAGTCAAGAAAATGATAATACATAGTCTACTGGAAATGCTATGTATAATTCATGTCAGCATTTTAGACTTACATCATGAAAATGATAATACATAGTCTATTGGAAATGCTATATATTATTCCTGTTGGCCTTTTGAGCTTACGTCATGAAAATGATAATACATAGTCTGTTGGAAATTGCTATATATTATTCATGTCGGCTTTTTGGGATTACGTCATGAAAATGATAATACATAGTTTGCTGGAAATTGCTATGTATTATTCATGTTAGCCTTTCGGGCTTGTGTCATGAAAATGATAATACATAGTCTGCACTTGGATTTGAACTTGAATTTGAATTTGAAGTTACAAGGAGACGATGTATCATCTTAGATGACAGTTGGTAAGAGATTTCAACGAGTTCATGACTTCAGTTGCTTTGCTCTTGTTGGTTCATGTTGGGGGATTTATCAGGCTTGCTTTAAAATTACGGGATCCCTAAGGATCGTCGCTACTTTAAAGGGCCCTTTACCCAATTTCATTGCTGAGGGGCTAAGGCCCAATTCATTGTTGAGGGGAGGAAGCCCAATATTTTTCTTGGGGGGATAAGTCCCAATTTCTTTTTCTTAGGACCATGGCCCAAATTCCTTCCTTGGGGGTCAAGGCCCAAATTCCTTGTTGAGGGGCCATGGCCCAAATTCCTTGCTTGGGGGCCGAGATCCAACTTTCATTGCTTAGGTGTTGTGGCCCAAATTCCTTTGCTGAGGGGATGAGGCCCAATTCCTTTTGCTTTTATTTATTGAGACATCATCTCTAATTGGTTTTGCCATGAACGATTTTTTTGGGAGATGACTCACCATTTCCAATTGGGGCCTAATGGCAAAGTCATTGTTGGGTGGTGGAAGATGCTTCATTTCCATTTTGAAATCAAAAGAGTCATGTTTGTGTAGTATTTAGTCCAATGGTGGAGGTGGTTGTTGCAGGAAGCTCAATCTGGATCCCTATTACCTCATGAAGTCTATGTCAATATGTTTTGCCTAGATATGATGTCATGTGGCATGTTGTAGTGAGTTTTCAGATTTATTGGTTGAGCATGAAATTTGAGAGCTTGAGAAAATGTACGAATGAGGTTCTTTGCTATGTCGGAATTTGTGATGGCCTTTGGACTAGGTTCTTCTATAATTGCTTTAATTATCTGAATCTGCCATCTGATGGCCATTAGCTATGCATTTGAACTTCTATTGTTGATGATTATGCCCCAATTAGCTTCAAGATCAAGGTGGACTTCATTTATGGGTTGAAATGTGGCTTAGGTTGTAGGTTTAAAAGAAAGGGGTAAAAGGCCCAAAATGATTATTGATTGTCAAGTATTGTCTCAATTTTTTAATGATGAAAAGAGGTCTTGAATTGGAGGACAAAATGTGGCTTAGGCTCATCATTGTAACTTACCCATTGGGTTATTGATTATTTAATATGTCATGATTGTCTTGACTGTCTATGAATGTGGGCGATTTGAAAGGTTTGAAAGATAAGATGTACTTCCAGGAATGTTCAGGTTTACAAAGTGTGTAAAGAGTTATAGAATGTGACTGAACCTTATTTAGGTTACCTATGTACCCTAATGTAGGGATCAAGTCAAGCATAGTTCATTAGTAAATGTCTTTCATCTTTTAAGCTTGAAGGTTCAATATTGAGGGTAGCTTTTGCAATGAAGTGGTTAAGGAAATCCTCCTCTCTTTCTTTTTCTCTTTTTTTCTCTCTTGTTTTGATTTTTTTGTTTTTTTGTTTTTTTGTTTTTTTTTTTTGAGGGGGAGGTTTCTTGTGATGATGACTACTATAATAAAAGGGCTTGGATGAAAGTCTTGTTTGAACATACTGATTTGTATTTATGGGTATCTTTCAAATCATATATGAGGTGGATTGAAAATGGAATGAGTCTATCATTGTGATAGAACTGAAGTTGCATAGTTGTGGTTGTGAAATTAATGTTGTAACATACTACTATGGAAGTGAGTCAAGATTAGTAATGTGAATGTATTTAAACAATTAAAAGAGTTGTGGTTAACAAGAAGACGCCTTTATTGTTGGCTCAAAATGGTTGACTAGTGATTAATTTTGAATAGGTCATTTTGAGGATTCTAGTCGTCCAAAGATGGCCTCCCCTATTTCAATGAACAATTGAGACTAAACTTGACATGTGTTTAATATATGAAGAATATTGTGTTTAGAAAGAAAAAAAAAGGCTTTATATTTGGCCTAAAGTGTTTAACTAGTGGAAAAGTGTATATGGATCCTTTTGGGAAACTGATCGACCAAAGATGGTCTCCTATCATTTCTAGGAGAATTAGGAATATTGTCTGTTATAGAAGTGGATCATTGAGCATGTTGTTGGCTGCTAGAGTGGAGCTGTCTTGCACATTGTTGCCAGAGTAGGCGTACATCATTGACTATTGCAATAAAGCATTAATGGCTCAGTGTTGGTTGTCAGAGCTTTTCATAAAAGGAAGACACTTGACTGGACAATTTTCCTTTCTTTTTCCCTTTTTTGCCCCCAAGGCCCTCTTGGGTTTTCCTTGAGACTAGGATTTTTTGTCTTTGTCCCCTTTTTTGCCCTTGACGCCTTTATAGGTTTTCACCAAGACTAGGTTGTACATAATTTTCTATACTATAACTATAGTCAAGACATCTTGGATATGTCTCCACAAATGGTTCTATAATATATGGTCAATGCTGCTTGCTGGATGCAACCAAGTTTTCAAAATGACACCTGTCTTGATGATGTTCAATCTCATGCTTTA
>JAOXJP010144291.1:0-13277 GCA_025762735.1 Platanus orientalis | reverse complement strand
AAGTCCTAGGCACATTCATTGTAAACATGATTACACGCATAATCTCTAAGAGGTGTTTGTTCTTTCTCTCGGCTACCCCATTTTGTTCCGTAATTCCTGGACATGTGGTTTGATGAACAATACCAGACACATCAAGGAATGATGTTAACTCACGGGAAAGGTATTCCCTTCCATTATCTGAATGTGGAATTTGAAGCTTGGCATTGAATTGAGTGCACACCATAGAATAAAACGATTTAAAGATAATATTCACATCACTTTTATGCTTGAGTATGTAAAGCCAAATAGTTCTAAAATAGTCATCCACAAAAGTTAAAAAGTACTTGAACCCAAATAAAAAAAGTAGTGGGTGTTGGACCCCAAACATCAAAGTGAATAATATAGAAAGGAATTGAACTCTTTTTATTATTACTAACTAGGTACGTTACCCGACAATGTTTACCAAGTTGACAAGATTCACAATAACCATCCAACTGAGTCCAAGAAACATGAGGGAACATCTTCCTTATTACATGAAATGACAAATGTCCAAGTCTACGATGCCATAAAGATAACTCATTTGGAGTGGAAGATGTAACATTCCTCTTTATTGCAGAAATTGCGACCGGTGAAGTAGAGTCCCTGATATAAAGACCATTCTTCTCATGCCCTAAACCAATCGTTCTCTTCGTTGCTAAGTCCTAAAACACACAATAGGAGGAAAAAAATGTGACAATAGTTAAGAGACTTGGTTAGATGGCTAATAGACAACAAATTCAAAGTGAAACTAAGAACATGGAGGATAGAAGAAAGACATATATCAGATGTAGCAGAATGTCATCCTGACCAGCGATGGAAGACAAAGAGCCATCAACAATTTGCACTTTGTCTTGACCAACGTAAACCTTATAGGAAGTGAACAAGGATGACATACCAATCATGTGATGAGAAGCTCGTGAATCAATGATCCGAGTGCTCTGGGGATCAGTAAGTGACGCAAACAAGGCAGATGCAGCGGTACCTAAGTGGGCAAAAGAAGTAAGAGCCAAGGAAGAATGATCAAGCTGTGAAACGAAACATTTGAAAGCAGCAATCTCATCGCTTGAAACAACTGTATCATGGGAACTGGAGGATACTATTGTGGAAGCCATCATGGGTGCCTTAGCAGATGCAAAAGTAATTGTGTGTGCACTGGGTCTAGGTCCTCCATAGCGACCACCCCTTCTGCCACCACCACGAGATACAAAGCGAGATACGAAATCATGGGGATGTCCATGAAGATTCCAACACTGGTCTTTGGTATGTTGAAAGTGTCCATAGTGTTCACACTTGAGACGATCTCAATTATCAAACACAAAAGTAGATCGGCTAGACCCATAGAGTTGCCACGACCTCCACGAGATGAACTTGACACTAGGAAAGATTTCTCTATGGAAGGGGCTAGAATTATAACCCCACGTTGGCCTTCTTCACGATGCACATAAGCATATACTTCATTCAAAGTTAGGGGATGACTCTTATTGAGGACCTGTACCCTAATCTGCTTATAAGCATCTTGCGTGCTGAGTGGGTGATAAGTAGTGTAGCGTGCTAATTTCTCCCACATTTTCTTTAGAGTAATAAATTGCTAGAGGCTTATCTTTTTGTTTGAATTGGTGATCCTTTGCCTAAGGTCAAACACCGTCGTTATGTGGCCAATTTCAAAGTAGGCTTTGGCTAAGGAATCCCAAATTTGATGTGCTATTTCCAAGAATAAATAGTGATCACTAATCTTAGGTTTCATCAAACCAAGTTACCACCCCATCACCATTGCATTTTTTGTCTTCCATTTTCTATACTTTGGATCATCCTTGGAAGGCTTCTGTGTTTCTCCTATCAAATATTTGTCCTCATCTCTTCTCTAAATATGCATGAGGATGGAGTTGGACCACGTTAGATAATTATTGTTGTTGAATGTAACTGTAGTAATCGGTAAGTTGAAAAAATCACCATTGTGGTGTGTGCCTCCTTCAACAGGAGTAGCTTCACTTAAAGACTGATTTAAACTTATTTTGGACATGATTATGCATGAGATGCGTTGTGTAGGAGGTCAGATACACTGGTGCATGAAAATACTTGAAGAAGAATAAGGGGACACGGTGGGATGCAGACTTTGGCCATACTGTATCCCATGAAATCACATAGATCCGATGGCAACTGTGAGTAGGGTTCCTCATAAAGGGTAGAAGACCTACAATGATGTCAAACAAAACACGGATCTAGTCAAATGAAGGAGCCACAACATGTATCGTGTCTTGAATGCATCAAATCCGGCATGGCGGCATCCTAAAAACGTCATATCTCTCTCAAAACTTCACGGTTTGCAAAAAATTCACTCCTAAATGAAAGATCATTAAAAAACGGTAGGTCCACACCAGATTAAACCACAAAAAACGCATTTGTTTACTCAGATTTGTGGATTTAATGAAATCAAACCCTGTTTTCAACCCAGAAGAAAACTGCTCGAAACACACCCTTTGAGGCTTCCAAAAATCACCAAAAATCTTCGAACATAATTTCAACCCAAGCTATACCTTTGCTTTGCTCTGACACATTTACGATCAAGCTAACGTCAGCATCTGTACGACTGACGTCAGCCCTATTTTGGGTTTTATTTCAGCAACAATTCAATCTTCTCTACTTCTCTAACCTGCTCTGATACGAAGTTGTCTGTTATACCTACAAAGAATTAGATAGAAAAATAGAGAAAGGAATGGGAAGAAGAAGAAGAGAAGATTGAGAAAACATAGAAGTTTGGGGGATAGAATCCTATGAGTGATTTTGTCTCATATTAGGTATTTATATTTAATATTGTATACAAGACTCATTGTATATAAAAGTGCATAGGTGTATAATACCCTTATACCAAAAATACCCTTAATACACTTGGCCCATGTACTCTAACAGGTGCTTGGTTTGCTTCTTCTCATATTAGGTATTTATATTTAATACCTCATTGCAACGAAGATGGAGAGAATCCAAAGGGACTCTTGTGGTACGTGCTGTTTGGAGAGAGAAGATGCATCTTGTTGGTTGGAACAAGGCTTGCCGTCTGAAGAAGGGGGTTTTGGCCTTCAGCCAATAAGGTTAATGAACAAGGTGTTGCTGGGAAAATGGCTTTGGCATTTTGGGATGGACAATCAGAAGCTGTGGAGTTTGATCATTAGCTCCAAATTTGGGGAGGATGTCGGTGGTTGGTTGAGCAAGAAGCCAACTTATGTAGAATTGGCTGTAGAACTCCACCAAAACATTTTATCAAACACTTTGAAGGCCACAAAAATACCTAGCAGAAAATTTACCTGAAATAAACCATTCATTTCTTCTAGTTGCAATCATTTCAATTGCCTGTTTACTTGACTGATGCTATGCAACCAATCATAAGCTCCTCCACCCATTAAAGTAGAGGAACACATGCGATTTTGAAGAGAACAAACTTTCCCAATCTGGCCGACTGGTTCTAAAAAGTGAGTTTTAAAATTTTTTTCACAGCCCAAAACACCTAGGAAAGATGTCCTAGGTTAGCCGCAGGTCATAGGACATAAATCCCTTTATAAAACACAAAATCCAAGCATAGAAAACTTGCTGGAAATTTCTGGCAGCAATTAGGAAAATTTTCTTTATAAAAATTGATAGGTTTTCTGGGTTTTTTTAAGTTTAATCGAATGGGTGGTTATGATTAGGATTGTTTGGTGACGAAGGGAAGGGATGGAATGTATGGTTAAGTAACCTGATGGTATAGGGATGTGTTTGTGTTGAAGATGAAGATGTTGAGGTGTTATGAAGGTTATGGGGTAGAGTTGGACTGTGGGCAGCAGAAGAGAAACCGGAAAGTATAAAAGAAAGGGAGAAGAAGAAAGGAGAAGAATAAAATTAGAGAATGGAGAGTAGGATAGTACCTTGAGGAAATTACCAACCAAGTTCAAACCCAGACAAAAGATTTGAATAGCGAGGCTTCAGCCAAATTGAGAAGAAACCCAAGAGAGATTTTTTTATTTATTCATCAAGCATTGAAAAATAAAAGGAGGGAGGGATTCTTATAGGCCACATTTTGGCTGAGAATCCTCTCTTTACAAATCAATTTTCAACTAAAATCAACACTTTCTAAAAAAAAGAAACTATCTAATTCTAAAATTTAAAATCAAGAAGTATCTAGACCCCTAAATAAACAGCCAAACTGTGGGGCTTTATTGAAATGGTCGACCAGCCCCTCTAATTGAATATAAAGGCTGTCAACTATGCCCAATAACAATAATAAAAATGTCCTCTATATCCCCAACTATCATAAACTCTAAAGAACATTTATAAAAGCTTATAAAACTTCTTATAGCTCTACCAAAATCTCCATAAATCTTTCATTCCTTCTCCCATGCTTGCCTCCATGCGTGGACCCCACCAAGGCCTTGTGTGGGCCCCATCTTGCTTCCATGTCCTCATCCCCAATAGATCCTCATGGGTGTGGGCTTTGGAGAGGTATATTTAAAGGACCGGAGTCTAGTTCTAAGTTCTCATCATTCAAGGTGGGGAAAGGAGACGGGATTAGATATTTGAAGGATATGCAGTGTAGTGACGAGCCCCTCGTGGATCTATTTCCCAACCTATTCTCCTTATCCAGAATTAATAATGCGATGGTTAAGGAATTTGTAATCCGCACAAGGTCTTTTTGTTCTTGGAACATGCATTTAAGAAGGAATAAGTGATTGGGAGATGGAAGAAGTGAGACTGATGCAGGATATTACAACTCTGATACCAATCTGACGGAGGGGAGCCTAGATCCTGCTTATGTGGGCCCAAAAGAGATGTGCGGAAGCTATGATAGAATTAAGAGACCAAGAACTGAATAGATGCACACCCAGTGTACCTTAATTTTAGGAGAACTTTAGGGAAGAGAGGGAATCAGATAAAAAGTTAAGAGAAGGCTTAGGACAACAAAAGAGGAAAAGAACTAGAGAGAAGGGGTTGTTTTAGGGGTTTTGGAATTTCATGGCAGAACCGTGAAATTATCAAAATACTCCTACAGATGCATTAAAAATTTATGAAAATTTACAGGTTTTTAGATAGGGTTAAAGTAATCACCATGCAAAATTTCATTGTATTCTGATAAACAAAAGTATATAACGCTATAAATACCAGTCTGTGTTTCTTTTAAGAAGAAAACCTAGAACAGTGTATGCTATTTATATCAGTTAAGAGAATTACAGGAGAGTCAAAAGGAGTTTGAGGGGAAATGTGGGGCAGAGAATGGGGAAGAAAACCAATAAAAGAAATCCCAGAAATAGACTTCTAGGGTGGGTGATTTTGCTAGAAGAAGACACAGAAAATTCTATTAAGCATATGTAATGGAACTTGCGTATAGAGATTCTAAACACAGAACTTAGCAGGGAAATTTAAAGTAGTTTAATGGAGTATGATGAATAAACTGAAGAAATTACCAGGTAGAATAGAGATGAAAACCTGCTTCTTGAAGGGATCTATTAGGTCCAAAATAGATCCAGGAAATTTCCAGCTTTGGCCCTTTTGGTTCTTTAGCTTTATTTGCTTCAGTAGCTTAGATTCTTCAAATCTGATGGAGGTGTGGAAGGGAGGTAGAGAGGCATAGAAAGAAAGAAGAAAGGAAAGATTGAATAGAAGGAGAAGAGCAAGAGAAGGAGAAGATAGAGGTAGAGGAGGGAATGAAGAAGGTAGAAGAAGAACTAGGGAAGACCCTAGTGTCCACACGGCAGCACCATGGGAATGGAGATAGAAGGGATTAACCCTAAACAAAACCAACTCAATTCATTTAATTCATCATGTCTAATTTTATTCCGGTCGTTGGGACCTAATAAATAGGCTTTACAACTTAAAAAATAGAAAGCACCTAATTTAGAAACTCCTAAAGCCTCATACCTAAGACCTGCTAAAAACAAAAGACTTCTAAAACCCATAATTTCCTAAAACTAAAACTACTAAATACCCTCAATAAGAGGGCTGTCAACCAGCTTACTTGAGGGCCCCACATGTTGACTTTTGTTTCCTAAATAGAGACAAAATTCCTAGCTGTCGACAAAGCCTAAATACCTATTCTACCCTTGGTTGTTTTAGCCTTATTACAAGCATACCCTTACAAAATAAAAACCCCATGGCACTATTGGCCTTATTACATGATTATCCCCAACCCCTAAAAGTAATTAACCCACACATGACACAAGACTTGAATCTTGCTCTCTTATGTGGTGGCACATACAAGAGTCTCTTCACGATGTCCATAGAGTACAATTGCTGAGTGGTTGTCCAAACCTATTTAGCAGTTTTTAAGAACATAACATTAGCATTGATAGGAGGCTCCATACTATTCTACAACCATGTCATTGTCAAATTATTATCCTAGATTTGTTCTTCATACGAGGGATCTTTTGTTGATGAAGGATCTTTAGTAATAAACTTTAACTTTCATCCGGCACCCAAAAGCACTTTTACAGATTGTGTCCATAATAGATAATTATTTCTATTTAATTTGATACTTGTTATTTAAAGATTTACATTGTCAGTAGTAGCCATGGGAGAACTCTTCACGTCACCGGAGGTAATGAAGACAAGGCAATCAATTACACATTTTGCAGAAAATATGTAGCCACCTTACAGGCTGTGGTAACTTATGTAAAGCAATATTGCACAAACAAATCAATCATGACATTTTCATCAGTCCATAAGCTGTCCTCAGTACTCCATACAGCCAAGATAACTTATCACTTCACATCAGGAAACAAAATCACAAATCCTAGCCTATCTCAGTCCCTAGATCCAATATACTTTTAACCAAGATTGGAATGATCTCCACACCATACTAATCCTCTTTTTATTTGTAGATCTTGAAAAAGAAAACATGATTCACATTGCTACAGCACCACCCACCCATAGCTAGTTGGGGCATGAAAACACAGACATTGCAGCTCTCTTATTGACCACTATAACTCGATGGTTAAAGGGATCCTTGAGATATGGCATTGGTTTGAAGAAAAATAAAGGAAGATGAAGAATAAGAGGCTATCAATGGTAGCTCTTGTGCCATGTAAAATAAAAATAAAAGAATGAAGAGAAAGTAGAAGAAAGAAGAAGAATATGTGAGAAGAGAGTAAGAAGTAAGAAGAAAAGAAGAGAAAGAGGGTCTGTAGAAGCACACTAACGATGCCCCCTTCCCCCTTTTATAATATATAATATAAAAGGATGACAATGCCCCTGTAATACATATATCAACAATTTAAAACTCTCTCTCTCTCTCTCACATTAATGTAATCATCATTACTTGTCAGAAAAAGGGAAAATAATAGAAAACCATTTTGTACCCGTCAGCCTGTTTGACTCAAACTGCTTCTGTGTTGAACAATTTGATTGTCAAACTAATCCTGATAGCCAGTCTTGACTGTATATCTGGATCAGGGTGGATCAGCACAAACCAGCTAAGGGCCCAGTTCCCAGTCATCTAGTCCAAATTTTAGAAAATTGATGTTAGCAGAATTAAGCAAGTAATTTACCTGTCATATATTAAGATTTTTTTTTGGACCTAATTTTGTTAAATGAATCATGGAATTTTCAATCGTTTCTGTTTAGTATTCTTTCTGCTCAAAGTTCCAAAAAACCTGTTTGTTGAATTGTTGAGATCAGGTGGGTTCCTAATAGAATGATGTCCTTTGATTTGGACATTAATAGTTTTATGTGTAATATTTTTGAAAGAAAATTTGAATAGTGAATAATCTTTAATTTATTAAGGATTATTTGTTAATATAATTGGACTATACTCAAAAATTTAAACTTGTTTTCATTTGCTCAGCAATGGCAAATCGCTTCAAATGTCCCTTTTAAAAATGTTCCTAAATTGTCTTGGCAGGGTAACAGAGGTTTGACTGATGAACCCTTGACTGATGCAAAATTTTGGTGCACTCTAGCATCACTCATTGTTATATGTTTGACAGGGGATGCAAGTCTAATGGCAGAGATGTGTGAGAAAGCTATGAAGGCTGCACGGCCTGTTGCTGTAACTGAGATTGCCCAACATATTCTTTCTCTTGTCAAGCTATCAACAGATTAGGGAAAATGGCAATGAAGTTGTATAGGACGAAAGAGGTATATGTTTCTCTTTTATGACTTACCTCCCTTACAAAGGTTTATGCAACAAACTTTTTCCTATAATCAAGTCGTTGATATCTTTTTCCCCCAGGAATTGGATGTACTGTAGAAGTTAGATTCAAAAAAAGTACTACACTGATGCACAAAAATCGTGAATGTCAAAAATCAATCTTTCTGATCATTTATCTTATCATTTATGTTCCCATGAGAGAATTCAATGAAACATGTGGTTATGTTGATCTTTTCAATCTTTGGCTTAGGTGATCTCCTAGGATGGGATTCATTGGTGTTCAATCAATCTCCATGTAGGCATGCCACGGGTCACGGCTATCAGGTTTATGACCATAACTCATGAGACTCAGGCCATAGATTTCTCCCTCTCATTTTAGGTTATCTCACAGACCAATCAATGACTCAAGCCTCATTGTTCAACTGAGATCTCTCTGGTTAAGGATCAACCTGATTGTCAAATTGTAAAATGATCCAAGGCTGTTACAAATCATGAAAGAATATGATCCCAAAGTTATATTACATTTGAAAATCATAGTAGGACTAGGTGGTTGGACCGGATGATCTGGAATTAGGCACTAGATTTGGTTGAATCGGTCAAACTGGTCAATCTGGCCAGTTGAACTGGGAAACCAAAAGTTCAGATATTCTTTACTTCAAAAGAAAAAAAAAGAAGGTAAAAGTATAAAATAAAATAGGTGAGTTATGATTACCAGGGCAATTGAAGTCACTCAATCCCTGACCTTGTTATTCTTTGTCCAGATTTTAAAACATTGGTTGTTGGTTGTGATCATTGGATGCATTCTTCTAGTGGGGAGATCTCCATGTCCTGAGTGGGATGCATGGTGAAATCCCAAACAGTGCATGCACACCATATAGATGTTTGTGGTTTTTCGAAATTCCCTTAGTCTAAGTAAATGGGTTTGGAATTGCCTCGATTAAGAGGATTTCAACCAACTTAAGAGAAAGAGAAATGATAAAACTTTGAAGACTGTAAATTGAATAACAGTGATTGCTATCAATTACAACTTGAATACAATCCAACAATTACAAACTACAAATTATAGCTACAGATATTAAGTTATGCCTACTCCTAGGATAAATAAAAGACTGAATGGATGGTGATCAGTCCTTCCTGCATCTTCTCTTATGCAATTTCTAATGCCTTGAACGATTATGACCTCTTCTTCATGTCGCAAATCAATTATTTTCCATTAACCATCTATATCACAATGCCCTTTGATTTCCTGATACAATTGTTGGTCATGGGAGCATGAAGCATTGTGCCCCCTTTCTCTCGTTTTCTGGATAACAGAATCCCACATTCAAGGCCAATGTTTCTTGGTAATAGTGATTGAAACACGTGTCAGCCATCTAATGCAGTCTTCTCTCTTCGTCTTCCCACCTTAAGTGCGCTATGTGTCACTCTACTGGTATTTAGGTTTGAAATTAATCGGATCCATGTGTCCCCCTTTCTTACCCCCCCCCCTCGCATTATCCCATGTCTTTCTCGCTTATGAAAGCAGCTATTGACTTGACCTAGCTGTTTCAACTATCTTTTCCATCAAAATCAGCTTGCACCAAATCCCCTTACTATCCTTGATTTCCCTTCCAATGGTCTTGATTTAAGAAAACGAACAGTCTCTCCCTAAAAATGAGTGCATTATACTGCCAATTCCAAGAATAGATGCCTCGTAACTTAGGATCAAGCCATTATTCTTCTACTAATCTTGAACCTTATTTTCTTCATCCTCCTTAGTTCATTGCTTCTCTTTTTCATTGTGTTTTTCTTTCTCATGATTTTCATGTGTTGATTGCTTTTTCGGTTCGACACAACTATATCATGTGGGGGTGGTTTCAAACCCTGCTAAATGAGATTTTCTTTCTTCTTATCTGCCCTCAGAGGGTCATTGTTTCATCTCCATGAAAGTTTGTCATACTTTCTTTACATATTATGTCCCTCACCCAGATCTTTTCCCAAGATGTGGTAGGACATTTCTTCCCGACCTTGGTCGTATTCCAAAGCCTTCTGACCCCTTGGTAAGTTTCGGCATCTAGAGCATGAAGTCTACCCCTAATTACATGCATTTTTACCCCTCTTACCACTACTTCTTTTGTAGGTCTACTCGAGTGGAGGAAAGAGGTCTTATGGAATCTCAAGCAAATTTCCCTAATTTGTTTTTCTCAAGACATACATGGGACTAAGCCTTGGATGGGTTGAAATGCCTATGTGTGGTTATAAATGGAGTGCTTGACGCACTCCTTTATTAGACCTCATGAGCTAGGGGTGAATTTGCTAACCATTCTTTTGCTAGATTCAATTCGTCTCGAGCTTGATGTGGTTCTTCAAGAGGCTTTCCATCTCGGTGATCGTGAAGAGGATTGAAACCTCAAGCTTAACACAACTGAGCTTATCTTAGATTTTCAATGTTGGAGTATCATCTATAATGATTTTCTCTGCGTCCAAGGATATTTCGAAGAAGCAGTTCGAAGGAATTGACATGCAATCATTGTGCTATAACTCTTATTTCTTGTAGGACTTTTGTAACAACATGTAATCATTATGTATTATTTGTTCTGTCTCAAATAAAGCATCCTTTGTTTTGATTACTTGTTGGTTTTGGTTGTTTGTTATCTAAATATTTCTTATGTATAAATGGCACATCCCAAATAGATGGCTTATATATTTTTAGATATTTACCATTGATCGCTCTTACATGTTCATTTCCACTGACATGCATTAGTCAATAAGCATTGCCACTAACCTCGCTGACCAAGTATGTTCCCTACCATGTAGGGGACCATATGCCCAATACAAGGTCTTTAAGCCCTGAAGGAAATATCACTGTCCAGACTAAATCCCCTACACTGAAGGATTTGGACTTAGCTTTTTATTGTAGGCCCTTGCTATTTTCTATTTCTACAAGATAATCAAGTTTAACACTTCCATCTATGCCTCGTTGAGATCATTGAGTTCAATCATCATGGCAGAATGGTAATCAATATTACTTAACTCATTCTGTTGGGCCACTCTAAGGGACTATACAGTATCTCCATAGGCACCACAACATCATGCCCATAAACTAGGGAGAAAGGAGTTGTACCAATACTGATCCTTTTCGACATTTGATAGGCCCATACAACTTCTGATAATAACTCGTCCCAATTCAAGACATTATTTTTAATGACCTTCCCTAGGTTACTCTTGATGATTTTGTTTATCAATTATGCTTGGTTGTTGGCTTAAGCATAGTAGGGTGTCGAGTTTAGTATTTTAAACCCGTAGTCTTACACAAAGGCTTGGACTCAAGACCCATTACTTTGGTTTGAACCGAAGAAGCAATGTCACTCGATCATGAACATTTGGAGTTTTATCTCTGATGACACTTTTTTTAGTTAGGGAAAGTAATGATGACAATAATATTGAGTGTTGGTCCACCGTAATCAAGTGAAGGATACCATATCGGTGGATTATCATTGATGTAATGAACTGAATTACATCCCTTTTAGTTACTTTTCGATATAGTTTGGTCTCAACTCACTTCATGAAGTGATCTATTGCTACCAATTCAAAACAGTTTCTACACATTGAGGTTGGTCTAACCTTCCCTATCATGTCGATTGCCCAACCCCGAAATGGTCATGGTTTTATTATTGGGTGTAGTTTTGTAGTAGGAATGTGAGGTATTGGTTCATACTTTTGGCATGCTTCACACTATTATACATATTGAATACATCCTTGCAAAGCCGATGACCAAAACTAGCCATATCTATGGATCAGCAATCTCATCTTAATCCCAATCTGATGAGCTCCATAGATCCCTTAATGTATTTTAACTATAACCTGCTTTGCCTCCTCAAGCCCTATACATTTGAGCAGTATGCCATCTGCACCTCTCAAACAATTTCGATTGGCCATCGATATACTTTATTGCCTTTAGCTTGATAGCATTATTGGAGCTTTGATTTGGATCTTTCAAGTACTGGACTATGGGGTTTCTCCAGTCACTAGGGTCTAAATTAATGTGCAGAACATTGGCTACAGATTGCTTATCGAGTATTGTTGGGAGGTGCCCTGCATAGAGCTTAATCCAGTTACTTACTATTTCATCTTTACTTTTGTATCTCGAGAAATTTGTGCCACATCATTAGCTTCCTGATTCAGCTCTCGAGGAACATGTCCAATGTCAAAATCACTGAATCTCTCTAACAACTGCATCGTTATTGCTAGGTATGGTGCCAATGACGGACTTTTATACACTTGTATTCCCCAGTTACTTTTCAGATGAATAACTACAAGTCTTCATATACCTCGATAGTTGACACTCCAAGCTTTTTTAATATTTCAAGTCCTTTAATCAAGGCTTCATACTCAGCTTGGTTGTTTGAGTATTCACCCTCAGGCTCGAATGCTAATTCAGTCACTACTCCTAATGAAGATCGAATTACTATGCCTACCCTTACACCTTGTTTGGTTCGAGATCCGTCGAAGTGCAGTTTCTAGGGAGTCAGGCTAATATTCACTGTTTCTATATTGGTGACTATGTCCTGGCAGGGGTGATCTACCAGGAAGTTCATCAATGTTTGACCCTTGTGGCATTTTGTGGTACATATACGAGATTTAACTTGATGAGGGCCATACTCCATCTTACCCATAATCCCTCAAAGAATAGGCCTACATAGCATGTACTTTATTACGTCAGACTGCGGAATCACATACATAACATGGGATAACAAATAATGCCTCAATTTTATTACAGTAAAGTACAATGTTAAACATAACTTTTTCATGGCACTGTAATTACATTCGGCTTTTTGCAATAACCTACTTAAGTAAAACACATTCTGTTTGTGACCCTCTTCATTGTCTTGAGCCAGTAAACTGGCTATCGAGTTTGTCGTAGCCGATATGTATAGCTCCAGAGGTTTCCCTTTCTTGAGTGGAGTTAACATTGGAGGCTTCGACATGTACTCCTTTATCTTCTCAAAGGCTTGCTTGTGCTCTTTATTCCACAAGAATTTTTCGCTAAATTTTAGTCGAAGTAAAGACGAGAACATCTTTGTTTTTCCTACAACATTTGAAATGAACCTTCTTAAGAAATTTATCTATCTCAAAAATCTCTACAGTTCTTTCTTCTGTCTCTTATACA
>JAOXJP010144280.1:0-13278 GCA_025762735.1 Platanus orientalis | reverse complement strand
GATCTTATTTGGACTTCTAAATAGAAAGTTATAGCGAAAACGAAATTTACTAAAAATAGCAAAAACGCTAATTTGAGAGCCTAAACGAAGGAATTTATGCGAAAAGTGGCGGTGCTCACAGCAAAGCAGTGAGTTATGATCCTTGCGAAATTTCGCTTAAGCTCACCAAATTTCAGGCAATTCTGATCTCGGGGCTCATGATTTCTACTAGATCGTTTTTCCTTTCTTGTGTGCAACTGTCATGATTTCTAGTAGCTTTTTTCCTTTCTTGTGTGTGTAACTGAACAAAACTTCTTGTCAGTTCTGTTCTACATCACCATCGGTCAATGTCAAATTATTGGGGTACAACCTTTTCAACAACAATCATTATCTTTTTCTATGGCTAATAATAATAAGCTGGACTCCATCGGTCAATGTCAAAATTATTGGGCTACAACCTTTTCAACGACAATCATTAGCCTTTTCCATACAAGAAAATGCGTAATATGACATCTTTGGAATTATAAAAGGGCGGCTTCAAGTCATAAACGCACTGGTCTATGCATGCCTAAAGTCTAGAGTTGGACGAATGATAGCTCTTCACCTGGCCGTGCTGAATAACCAGTGTGAAACTTTCATAATCTTAGTTGATTAGCTCGAACAACACCACCAGTAGTAACTCTTAAATTCGAGGGACAACAAAGGCATCACTGTCTTGCACCTTGCAAACTCCACAAGAAGTTACCAGACAAGCTCATTTATCCTTACTTTCCTCTACTGCCCCCAAGAGGAAATGACTTTCTTGCTAAAAAAAAGGTTTGCTTTTTGTTTTGATTGCATGGCGTTTTTCTTGCAACTCTTTGCCCAATTTATTTTGTAATGTTTTTTGATTTTTGGTAAAAAAATATAAATGATATAAAGTAATGTGTGGTTATGAGCTCGCTCTTGAAAATGAAAAATGGTATTTCTATTTCCTTCTCCTAGAATTTTGGGTGCAGAATAAAGGTATTCTGTCTTGGTAAATTGACAAAGAAAAAATGAGAACTAGTCCCCCTCCTTGATTAGCTGTCCTTGTTGTTTCATTAATTGAATTTGGAGCCCTCCTTTTATGATGACGTATTGTAAACCCTTTCTTAACAAATACAATTTAAGCAAGGAAACCATTTTCATACAATTCAACATATCTACTTCGTTTTCTGTGTCAGAAGTATAGGGTGCCCCACAATTCAACCCATCCAATTTTATCCCGCTTGGTCAATTATACTACTTGAGTGTTGACCAAATCAATTTCTGTGATTTTAAAATAATGATAATGATTTTTATTTATGAAAAACTAGTTTTTTGATAAGCCTTTGTTTAGAATAGTTTTTATTTAAAAATCCAATATCTCCTAAGATTCGAAAGCTATAACTTTGAGCTTAATTCTAAGAATTCCCTAGTAACTATTACTATACAATTTTTTTTTTTTTTCCATAATTGGCGTTTCTTTTAGGAATTCAATCACTTCATCATTGAACAATACCAATTCCTCCGAAGTGATAGGTATACCAAAATACTTATTGTTTCCATCCATCTCGTGCCCCCCATCACACGAATAATCAATAACAAGCGTTATCAATGTACATTCTGTAATCACTGTCGGCATTGTACCTATGTGTTGACCACCATCTAAACGACATATAAATGAGGTGATACATAATGATGCACATAGAGTTGGGCTAGCCATCCCGGCCCGGCCCAACACACTTCATCCAAATAAGGCACGGACCCGAGTTGAAGCAGGGGCATTATTCTGAGCTATGCTCCAGTTGACCATGGACCAGCTCAAGGCCCGCTGCCAGAGACAGAAGCCCAAGGGTCAATACTTTATATATTAAATGTATAGGTTTTCTATTGTTTATTATTAAGCTTATGTATGGATCTAATGAGCATAGGGTTGGCCCGAGGCCCAACCTAATATTCATAGACTTCAATTGGGCCATGCTCAAGCCTTATGCACTGAGTTTGATCCAGGCCTGGTCTCGGCCTTAGCCTGTAATATAGACCAACGGGTCCTGCTCCAGGCCTACTACCCGGGTCAGACTCAGCCCATGCAACCTGCTACCTTTGACCTCATGTTATGGTTATATATAGAGTGAATTGTTTGAAGTTCACCATTATCATCATTAAAGCCCATAATAGCAAGGAGCATTTTAGCTCCATTTAGAATTACATAATTATATTGGGAGGTTGACGTTTGGGCTATTTTTAAAGAGATAGAAAAGGATTTGTGTCAAATCCATATAGATTCAGTAGCTTCAATTTTAAGCTTAATCCCGTGGAATTGAAATAATTACGTTAGGGTAGTCATTTCTAATTTTGTAGGCGTGTTCAAGACAATACGTCTCTCTCACTTTTCAATCTCTTACCGATCTTTCCTCTTCCAGTTTTCTCTCTCATCTCTCACCTTATCGATTGGGTTTTACCCCCTTCTTCTTCTCCTTATTCCTCTCTCTCTCTCTCTCTCTCTCTCTCTCTCTCTCTCTCTCTCTTCTTAATCTCTTTTGGGACGGCAACTAGAGACTACCCACAATGTAATGATGGAACCATCTTTGATGCCGTCAGATGGTGCGATTTCAACGATGATTTCTTAGGTTTTATAACCAACTTCCCATCGCTTGAGACAATAAGAAATGAAGATTTAATCTGAATCAGAAAGTAAAGGTAAGTATATAACAGAGCAACAGACATGATAAAGATCTTCAAAGAAATGCTAAGACGATTCCTGAAAAACACAAACATAAAAGTGACTGCAGCATCTTAAGCATCCAAGGTGGCTATTTTGCAAAAAATTTAAATAGACACGGTGGAATAAAAATAAACTATTAGCAACTAATATTTAGAAGGGAATATTTCTTTGTTTCCTATATCATCAGGAAATACATACAGCATAGATAGCCTATACTGGTTCTAACGTTTAGGTAATTTCTATTTTGTTTAACGTATAAAGTCAATGAAAATCCTGCTCCTTCTCTATCCCATGTAACTGTCTTGTCTTTACTCATTCAAGCTTCTCTTTTTGTAGGAAAGTAAATATTTGATTAAGATTTACATGATTTAGATTATATTATTTGGATGTGATTAAGATTTCATTAAATAAGTTTTTGGATTTGATTTAGTTTCTATCTTTATCAAGATTATATTTAGTTTTATTGTTTATCAAGACTAATTAGATTTGATAAGATTCAGATTAGATAGTCTATATAAATAAACCTCTTACTAGAGGCATTGCAATCACGGTGAATCGATAATAAGAATCATCTTTCCTCTAAACATCTTTATGGTATTAGAGTGGGTCGAATATGACCTAAGTCACTTGATTGCCCTACTTCGTATTATTGTTCTCCGATGAACAATAGTCAGCGCTTATAATCTTGGCATTGTCACTCATCAGTCCAAACTGTAGTTACTTTGTGGGCCTACCATTTCCTTTCCTTTGTCAATTTTGTTTTTCTACTCTTTATTTTGCATTCTTGTTTTTTCCATTATGTTGATGCCAATCAATGAATCAACAATAGTAGTAGCTAGCACATCCTCATCACCAACCACCATATGAAATCACAGGTGCCACTTGAGCAACACCAGCCCACAACTTTTCAACCATTTTTTTTTCTTGAAATTACATGTATATGTAGAAGACCAAAAAGGGGCCCAGAGAGGTCAATTTGAAGCCTATTAGCAGCAGGCCAGTAGATGTCATTTTGCAACCTGTTAGATGCAGGCCCTTAGAGGTCACTTTTCAGCCCATTAGAGGCAGGCCCATATAAGACATTTTGCAGCCCGTCAGAAGCAAGCCCATAGAAGTCACATTTCATCTTGTTAAAGGCAAGGCCAATAGAATCTAATTTCAGCTCAAAAGAGGCAAAACCCATTGAGGTCACATTAGTCCAATAGAGGCAATGCCCATAGTGAGGTCCTTTTCAAGCTCAAGCTTATTAGATGCTTGGATCACTAAGGATCTAATTCTCAAAAAATAAAATAAAAATAAAAAAACCAAAAAAGAAAACCTTTTTGGCTTCCGTCATATGATCACTTCTATCCATTCACCATATCACAGGTCAACACATATTCAAGCTTGGCCGCAACAGTTCAATCAATTTATAGGTAAAATCATGACATAAAGGCTGATCATATCAAGTGGCATTGGCATGAAGGTGAAACATATTGAATAGTATCGACATTGGCTATGATCTTAAAAAACATGAAATTTTTTTCTTCAAAACCCTCATGTGTTTAAGGGGAGTAATAAAAAAATAAATATTTGATTAAGATTTAAATAATTTAGATTAGATTATTTGGATGTGATTAAGATTTCACTAGATAAGTTTTTGGATTTGATTTAGTTTCTATCTTAATGAAGATTATATTTAGTTTCAATATTTATCAAGATTACATTTGATAAGATTTGGATTAGATTAGGTAAGATTGCTTTCTATCTTTATCTTTGTATTAGTCTATATAAACCTCTTCACTAGAGTCATTGTAATCATGTTGAATCAATAATAAGATTCATCTTTCCTCTAAACTTAATTGCCTTTTGCCTTTTCCCTCTACCTCTTCGAAAAGAAATAAAGAAAAAAAAACCCTTGAATACAAAACATGTTAAAAAAAATTATAGAATGTCTCTGTTGAGGAAGCCAATTCTCGCCATTGATCATGTTCATGTTATCATTGTATACTCTAAGATGTAAATGAAGCTCACCTTCTATTGATTTCATCTTTGCCTTATTTGGGCATCGAAATAGAAGAACCATAAATCTACAGAATTCTATTTCTATTGTTTTGAATTCCATAGAATACAATTTTTTAAGTAATTTGAATTCACTGAATCCAACTGCAGCCTTTGAGTATAAACTCTAGAATTGTTTATGAACCATTTTCATTTTTTAGAATTAGAATTGAAAAATAGATAGATGAACATTACTAAGGTGCCATGAAAATAAGTGCATTGATAAAATTAATATGTCCAAAATTCGCTTTTTGGTAGGGCCTCATGAAACATATATACTAATAAATAAAAAAAATACTCAGCCAAGAAAGTGCATGTAACAAGAAACCAGTGGAGCATGCAAGATTAAGTACAAGATATAGCATGCCCTTTAATAGCGAAAAATCCATATGACAACAGCCAAATTACTCATGATTGAGTCATGCATAGTTATCATGCTAGCTTAATAGATATAAATTGAACATGTGGCTAATCAAAAGGGTCCACTATAAAATGGATGGATTTTCACATGGTTAAAAAACCCATGTTATTGCATGCTTCAAAGCATGTAGTGCATGATAGAGAACATTTTTTCTGGTGTGTTTGTGTGCACATGTACAAAACAAGTTGTTACATGGCATTGTTTAACTCTCCTTTTACACGTAATAATAATTGATGATGTTAATACCATCTATCTCAAAGACCAAAATATTAATGACCAAAACTCAATTACAATCTATTCTATCGTATGAAAGACTATAAATAACAGTGTCACAAGGTAGTTTAAGAGTGCCTTTCTATTGTACAATATTCTAATTGATCCTCTTTGATTAACATCTTGAACAACAGGTGAATTTAGACCGAGGAACATTATTAATAAGTGATTTGATATCCCCCATGTTCTGTTGCATGCATGTGAGTTGTGGTGCAGCTAACTTTAAAATTTTCCCTTAGCATATAATTTTTTTCCACCATTTTACGACCACTGGGAACAGTTAGATTTATGAGAGACTTAGTTGTGAC
This sequence comes from Platanus orientalis, assembly GCA_025762735.1. Lineage (NCBI taxonomy): Eukaryota > Viridiplantae > Streptophyta > Magnoliopsida > Proteales > Platanaceae > Platanus > Platanus orientalis. The sequence goes on along the minus strand of JAOXJP010144280.1, from coordinate 7,529 downwards.
AAATTTGAACCATCACACCAAAACCTTCATATAGAGGTGCTTGGCCATATCCTTTGGGTTGGGAAACAAATAGAACCAGAGTGTTCTTTCTTTTACTTTCCTATTTCCTGATTTTTGTATAATCTTTATATGGTCATTCATTTTTATTGTGTTCATAGCAAGGTATTGTAGTTCATTATTTCAAGTTTAGAGATTCTATTAACCTCGGAAGATACAATTTCACCCTGAAGTCTATCCACTAGTTACTTACCGGGCAAAAGAAGAGATCGTTATTTGAACATCGATGGCTAAATTTTTTTTTCAACATTTAACAAAATTTGTTAATTTTTTTTTTCACTTTTAGGATGGAAAAATGAAATACCAAGGTGTGTAAAGGTTTCAGACTTTTTCTAAATTTCATATATATTAAAAACCGAAGAAATTTAATGATTTTTAAGTGAACCTGAAATTTTCAATAGAAATTCTTATGCGTAGACTAAACCCTTCCTCAAATCCATTCTATTGCTGTAGTTTTTTATTTTGTTGATTCTAGAGTAAAAAATAATAACTCTACTTCAATCCTTTATGGTAATTAATATTTTCTATTTTTATTAGAAATATAATTGTAGATGCCTTAAAATTACTATGTTAGTCCTTCACATGGTAGAAATCCCCATGTTACGGTAGCTTCAAAGCATATAGTGCATGATAGATAACATTTCATCGTCGCATTTGCTCACACGTGTGTGCTTGAATTTCATCTTTATCTATGTATGTCTGCAGAAATGTGAGTCTACCAATTTTCATCACTAACCAATTACCAAATATTAGTGCGTAAGTGCGAAAAAAAATGTTAAACAATGTTCTGGGCAAATAAAATTAGTCAAAACTCCGTTAGAGGTATTAAACAGAGATATAAGATGGACGAGATGGCATGGTATCACTCCCCTTTTGCACATGAATAATAAATGATCATTTTAATCACACATTACTATCTCAAAACATATGTCTAAAGGCTCCAAACACAGCTAGAATACATGTTCTACCATTCGAGATGGACTGAAGTGGTGATCACCAGTTATTTCAAATCAAGTTATTACATGTTATGTTTGTATTTTATGTGTAGAGTACTCAATTCTATATAGATGGAGCCCTGCATCTTTATGAATAGTACTTTATTGCAACAATTGTTGCATATTTTGAACAGATTTACTATCATTGATAATTAGTTGCATTGATCACATGAGCCACAGTGAAACTACATAGTTTTATTACACTACTCTAAACATTCTAGCTGATCTTATTGAGAACAACGTTTATAATACTAATATATATGCCAACACCATTGAGACTCTATGTAAATGAGGTTATCTGCAATCCACTGTACAATACTCAAGCATATCTATTGTTTAATTTGAAAGTATAGGAGCTAGCACCTGACTTGTCCAATGGATCCACGGTTGATCAATGTACCTCAAAGGGGAGATATAAATGGCTTTTATGAATTACTTTATCAAAACGAATATATCCTTGAGAAAGTTGATGAGATCCTATTCATTGATACTCCTTTACATATAGCTCCCTCAGCTGGGAAAACCCATTTTTCCATGGAGCTTGAAACCCTGAAGCCTTCATTTGCTAGAAAACTAAACCAAGCTGGGCTTATCCCCATGCATCTGGCTTTGGATAATGATATTGATGAGATAGTCGAAGGGCTCTTAGCAATTGACAATACCCTCATTTGTGTTAAAGGAAGGGATGGGAGAACTCCTTTGCACAATGTGGTCATAAAAGGGAAGAAGGAATTAATGTATGAATTTCTATCCGCTTGTCCACAGTCTATGGAAGAACTGACAATTCGACGTGAAACTGCTCTTCAGCTTGCCGTGAAAAACAACCAGTTGGAAGCTTTCACAGTGCTAATAAAATGTGCCAAGAGTCACAATGAGAAGCTCCTAAATTGGAAGGATGATGAAGGCAACACTGTCTTGTACATAGCAAGTAACAAAAATCAACACCAGGCAAGTTTTCATACTTAAATGTGACGCAGGAGAATAGCAAGGAGAAGAACATGTCGTCTCTTTCGTTGGGAAAACCCATGACTTCACCAAGGAAGAGAAACTCATTCTAAAACTTTTATTAATGGAAAACTGAATTGCCTTGAAGGTTACAATGCTTTTAAATAGAGAAAAGAAACCCCAATTCAAGTTAGGCACGAAATTAGGCTAATTTGGTAAATTTTCCTAAAAATAGAAAAATCGAGATACTAACAAAATCAAATACTAATATCACTAAGAAACATCCTAGAACAAACGATATCTTATTCAGACTTGTAGATATAAAGTTATAGTAAAAAAGGAAAATTACTAAAAACAGCAAAAATGATGATTTGAGGGATTTATGCAAAAAGTGGCGGCACTCATGGTAAAACATGAGTTTTGATCCCTGCAAAATTTTGCTTAAGCTCACCAAATTTCATACAATTCCGTTCCCGGGGCTCATGATTTCTACTAGTAGGTTCCTCTGCTCAAGGAAAGCTTGTGCTGTCTGTTCTACATCTATCCCCTCCACTTAGAAAGAACTCAACCTCGAGTTAGGTTTTGGATAACTTGGTTCATCAAACGGGTGGTACTTGAACACATCAACCACATTAAAAGTAAGGGAAAAAGCCATATCATATGGAAGATCAACAATATAAGAATTATTATTAATCTTCTTGACAATCTGGTAAGGACCATACTTCTCATCCTTCAGCTTGTTGTAAGTGCCCACAGGAAACCTCCCCTTTCGTAGATAGACTATCACCAAATTTCCTTCATTGAAGATCTTTTCCCGCCTCTTCTTATTAGTAGCTTCTTTGTATTGGCACTAGACTCTTCAAGCTAGTTTCGCACCTCCTCTTGTATGACTTCAATCCTATCTGCCATATTTTCAGCTGCAATACTCATTTTAGGAAGCTTAGGCAGCGGTACTAAATACAATGCATGCTTTGGCGGACAACAGTAAACAAGGAAAAAAGGTGATTTCTCTGTCGATCTATTCTCTATGCTGTTAAAAGTGAACTTTGCTTGTGTCAGTGCTAAGTCTCATTGCTTTGGTTTTCCACTAGAAATACAGCAAATAAGATTGCCTAAGGTCTGGTTCACCACCTTGGTCTGACCATTAGTTTGTGGATAACTTGTGTTGCTATAATTCAGAGATGTACCAAACCGCTTCCACAAAGTCTTCCAAAAATGAGAAAAAAACTTAGTGTCACGGTTTGATGTGATGGACGAGGCACTCCATATAAACGGACAATCTCCTTAAAGAACAAATTGGCTACATGCGTAACATCCGAAGTCTTCTTGTAGGGAATAAAATGTGTCATTTTTTAATACCTGTCAACTACCATAAAGATAGAGTCCATACCCAGTTGAGTCTATGGAAGACCCAATACAAAATCCATAAACAGATCCACCCAAGACAATGCTGAAATTGGTAAAGGTAGGTATAGGCTTATATTTTGAGATTGACCTTTTGCCGTTTGATAAATTAGGCACTTACGAACATGATTACCCACATCCCTCTTCAACTGAGGCCAATAATACTGCTCTTCAACCAAGGCCACTATCTTATCTCGTCCTAGATGTCCATCTAAACCTCTACCATATAACTCATGGATTATCTGCTCCCTTAGTGAACTTCTTGGGATGCATAATTGATTACCACGAATCAAGTATCCATCTGAACCAGCATGCCTTCTACCGACCTTCCATTCTAGTTATTAGTCAAAATACTTCCAAAGTCCTCATCTTCTTCATATAACTCCTTCAGGTAGCCAAAACCAATAACCTCAGTCCACAATGTTACTAACAAGGATGCATGTCGACTCAATGCATCGGTGACCTTATTTAGCTGGCCTGACTTATGCTTCAGTGAGAAGTAGAACTTTTTAATGTAGGAAACCCACTTGGAGTGCATTTGGTTGATGTTATTCTGACTATTAATGAATTTTAATACTTAACACAAACTCACATTGAATCAAGTAATGCTCCCAATGCTTTAAGGCATGAAAGACTGTATAAAACTCTAGTTCATATGTTGACCACTTCTTATGCGCTTCACTAAGCTTCTCACTGTAGAACGCCACTAGGAGAACCTCTTGTGATAGCACAACACCTACCCCCATAATGGAAGCATCACACTCTACCTAGAAGAGCTTCTCAAAGTTCGATAATGCTAAGACTGGTGCAATGGACAACTTTTCCTTAATCAAAGCAAAACTCTGATCTACTTCTTCTCCCCACTGAAACTTTCCTTTCTTCATGCAGTCAGTGATGGGTGTGACAATACTATTGAAATTCCTAATAAACCTCTTATAGAAGGTTGCTAGGCGATGGAAGCTATAAACTTCACTCACTGTTTTAGGAGTTTGACATTCACGAATTGCTCTCACCTTCTCCTCATCAACTCGAATGCCATCAACACTTACTACAAATCCTAGAAACAATAAACTATCGGTAATAAAATTACACTTCTTTAGATTAAGATACTGTTTATTTTCCTGCAATACTGTTAGAACCTCCCTCAAGTGTGCCATATGTTTAGCCTCAGTTCAACTATATATTAGGATGTCATCAAAGTAAACGACAAATTTTTCAATAAAGGGTTTTAATACCTGATTCATCAGCCTCATGAAGGTACTCAAAGTGTTAGATAGTCCGAAAGGCATCACCAACTACTCATATAGACCCTCTTTTTTTTAACATAGTTTTCCATTCATCGCCAAGCCTCACACGAATCTGGTGGTACCCACTCCGCAGGTCCAACTTTGTAAATTTTTTTAATTCATCCAACATATCTAACATGTCCTCCAGCCACGGTATGGGAAACCTGTATTTGACTATTATTTTGTTGATGACTTAGCTCTTTACGCACATGCACTAGCTACCATCATTTTTTTGAGTTAACAGAGTAGGTACAATACAAGGACTCATGCTCTTCTGAATCAACCCCTTTTGTATAAGATCATCCACCTACTCTTACAAAATTTGATTCTCTTTTGGACTCATCCAGTAGTGTAGGAGTTTAGACAAGCTAGAACTTGGTACCAGGTCGATGTAGTGTTGTATGTCCCACATCAGAGGTAAACCATAAGGTAGTTCTTCTAGAGTGATTTCTTTAAACTCATTAAGCATTGATCGCAATTTCTCTAGAATCACAATAGAGTATACCTACACCACTCCTTGTACAACTAATACATGAATCTCCTATGTTTTTTCCACCTATGATCCAAAGTCTTTGTTTCCAGAAAGGAGAAAAAACTTACCCTCCACTTTTGAAGCTTTGGGTGAATCGTTCTCCTTAACAGGTACTAAAGTAATTTTCTGTCCCCCTTTGTTGAATATATAAACATTGTTTCGACCCCTATGCGTGGCATCAACATTTGATTGTCATGACCTCCCCAAGATCATGTGGTAGGCTTTCGTCTCCACCACATCGCATATAATTACATCAAGATAAGTTTTTTTCAAAAGAGAAAGATAAATAATAGGTATGTGTTACCTTTAATTCGACGCCCTTCTTGATCCACCCAATACTATATGGCAAGGGGTGCTTCTCTGTCTTCAGGCTAAGTTTTAAAACCATGGTTTGAGACACAATATTCTCAGTGCTGCCACTATCAATGATGACATTATAGACCTTCCGGTTGACAGTGCATCTACTATTAAAAATACTATGCCTCTATGGGTGTCCCTCTCGCTTTGGTGTTAATAATAACCTCCTCAACACAAGAAAGTGTGAGAGGAGATCTCCATCATCTGACTCAGTCACACCATTGTCATCATCCTCTGGTTCGACATCCTCTGTCTACTCTTCCTCATCAACCTCGTCGCCCTTCACCAGGTTCGTCGTTCTCCTTCGTGGACACTGGCTTGAACGATGCCCAGACACTCCACATCAATAACACTAGTCTATTGTGGGTCGCTCATAAGGATTTGGATTTCAGGCTATGTTTGTTGTCGAACCACTACTACTACTCACTTCTCAATTCGTAGCAACTAGTAGTAGTGAAGTCACAGGTTGTTTTCCCTTATTCAACACAGTGCGCGAAGATTCAAGAAAAACTCTGTTTGGCACCTAATTCCTCGTATGGGTTCGATCCAACTATGTTTCTGCTCTCGTTGCCGAGTTAATAGCATCTGCAATAGAGAATATGGCTTGTAGAGACACTTAATCCTAGATGGCCACACGTAATTCTTAAATAAACTGTGTGACTTGTTATGCCTCAGTTTCTGAAAACTCATTGTGTGCTTTGAGTCACTGGAATTCCTCTGTATATGCTACCACGGTTCGACTTCTCTGCCTACAGTTCTAATACTGTTGGAAAAGCATCTGCTCATAGTTTGGTGGTAAAAATCTAGTCTGCAACATGCGCTTCATATTCAGTCAGGATTGCACTGGCGTTTTTTCTTGTCTTGTGCAATTAAGTTGAGTCTGCTCCCACCAAGCAGATGCTCCCCTAGTTAACTTATAGGCTACTAGTTTGACCTTCTTCTCTTCATGAACCTCCATGTAATCAAAGAAGCTCTCCACACCGGCCTGCCAATCAAGGAAATCTTTGATGTGAAGATGACCTTCAAAACTGGGCAGGTCCATCTTCATCCAATATTCGCCTCGATCCCCTCAACCACTATATCCCTTGAAGTCTTGGCTTCCACGGCCACCATGACCTCTAAATCCCTAGCCTCTTCATCCATGATTATCTCCTTCGACAAACTCTTCTTCGTCATTGGACGGTTCTTCATAGATTCATTGCCTATTTTGTTGATTCGGAATACGATCACAATGGACTTGATGACCGTCGTGATTTCTGTTGTCTCCACAAAGCAAAGTAATTTCCAACATCAACCTAGTGATTGTTGTCTGCAAATCACGCAATACTTGCTGGTTGTCACACTGAAAATTTTCAAAGTCGAGTCTCAAAAGAGCCACTCCCTCACAAGCACCATCGCTAGAGAGGTTGCAATCGTTTTGTGAGTTAGCCATCGAACCCAGGCTTGCTGACTAGGCTTAAATACCAATTGACGTAGCCGAATAGCAAGGAGAAGAACATGTCGTTTTCCTTTGTTAGGAAAAACCCTAAAGTTCACCAAGGAAGAGAAACTCCCTCTAAAACTTTTATTAATTAAGAAAACTGAATTGCCTTGAAGGCTACAATGCTTTAAATAGATAAAAGAAACCCTAATTCGTTTTTGGCACAAAATTAGGCTAATTTGGTAAATTTTACCAAAAATAGCAAAATCGAGATAATAGCAAAATCAAGTACTACTATCACTAAGAAACATCACAGAACAAACGGGATCTTATTCTGACTTCTAAACAGAAAGCTTTAGTGAAAATGAAAGTTACTAAAAATAGCAAAAACGCTTATTTGAGGGTCTTAACGAAATAATTTATGCGAAAAGTGGAGGTGCTTATGACAGAGCAATGAGTTTTGATCCTTGCGACAATTCCCTTAAGCTCACCAAATTTCACACAATTCCATCGTCAGGGCTCATGATTTCTAC
>JAOXJP010144269.1:0-13278 GCA_025762735.1 Platanus orientalis | reverse complement strand
ATCTTTATCTACTATTATTCCTACCCCATTTTTGTTATTAGCTTCTCCTGTGTACCAAAGTTTAAAACCATCAATATTTTTAGCCTTTTTCCCTTTCCATTTAGTCTCTTGTAGACAAGCAATATTAATTCTCCTTCTTTTCATAGTGTCCACCAACTCTATACTCTTACCTATTAAGGTTCCTATGGAAGGATGTTCTAGAATCAAAATGTTTAAGATAACCTGGACTAAAACAGAATATATGGAAAATAATTTTTGTAAAAACAGGAGTAGAAAATATAGAAATGAGGAAGAGGTTAAGATTGATAACCAAGAGATACTTTAGAATGACAATATTCTTAGTTCAATCATCCATAAGGAGGGGGATATTGAAGATGTTGCTCATGAAATTAGAGCGGGGTGTATGAAGTGGAGAGGTTTTTCTGGAGTGTTGTGTGATAAATGAATACCATTAAAATTGTTGAAAAATTTCAGAAGATGGCTATAAGACCGGCCATGCATTATGGAGCAGAATATTGAGCAGCCAAGAAATAACACATACGTAGAATGAGCTTGGCTGAGATGGGGATGTAGAGATGGATTAGTGGCAAGACTAGAAAACATAGAATCAGAAATATATTCATTTGTGGGAGCACCAATAGGTGATAAGATGGTGCAAGTTGAAGGCTTTAAAAGACTGCCTCAATAGGTGATTAAGATGGTTTGGTCATTTGTGACAAAAACCAATGACTGCATCAGTGAGTGAGATGGTGCAAGTTGAAGGCTTTAAAAGGACAAGAGGAAGGCCAAAATTTGACTTGGGTTGAAGTAGTCAGGGAAAACATGGGTGCCTGTGATTTAATGGCAGATGTGGCCCTATATAGATTGGGAGGCTGAATAAGATTAGTATAGCTGACCTCAGATAGTGGGGATGAGGCTCTTTAGTTGCTGTTGGAAGCAAATAAATGAATATAATAGTTTGGGATCCTATGGGTAAAGCTCCATGTTACTTTCATTCCCCATGCTTAATTTCTCTTTTTTTTTTTTTCTTCTTTTTTGTGCTTTTAAATTATGCATTGTTTGGAGCACTAATATTTCAATGCTACTCTACTCCATCATGCTTGGCTTTTTCTCAGCCTCAATAAATTTTTATTTTTAGGCAAACAAATAAATGCTTAAAATATTTTGTGATCCTATGTTGGGAAATCCTTGTTTTATCTCCACCCTCCATTGTTAATTTCTCTTTACCATTTTTATTTATTTATAAATTATGCATCTTTTGGTGCACTAATATTAATGTGACTACTTCTCCATTATACTAATTGCTTCTCAGCTTGCTTTTTGTTATTGGAATTTGAAAAAGCTTATGTAGCTTGGTTTAAGTTATATGTAACTTGGACACAAATATGTATTGCTGTCAGACACACTGACCTCAAGAAACCTTAAATGATCACCCATCTATACTGTTTATTTCGTCTGTAAAGAGCTATAGTTTCAACATAATTTAGTTTATGTAAGTTTGCAATGTAGAAAGGATGCACTTAGACAAGCTGATATACATTTATTTATTTTTCCCATTCAGAAAGAATTTCATAGAATTTACCACATTACATGTCTTGTCCGTTCTTAGCCGCATGCTCTGCTCTGTATTTTCTGTACTCATGACATTATATTCTAATTTAAATTCCAGATTTTGTGCCTGTGAATATGAGAGATGCAAAGAAATGGCTGCTGCTGCTCTAGCTTACAAATGCATGGAGGTGGCACACATGAAAGTCATATATTCCAAACAATCCAGCGCTATCAAAGATCGGCTTGAGCTGAAAAATGCAGTAAAAGTGGTTCCTCTAGGTAATTGAACTAGATCCTAGTTTGGAACTGGAAGATATTTTGAAATCTGTTTCGACCTTCAAGTTTATGTCTCAAACTCATATAGGTACCACCTTTTCTTTCCTGATAAGGGTCCAACACTTATTGCCATTCAGTTTATTATTAATCAATTACCATAGGGCCTCTGCAGTTGTAGAAGCACAGAGGAAACATTACAATTTACAGACATTGCATTCTGTCTCTACCAAACCCAAAAATGTTGTGGAGAAAATTTTTCATCCTTAATAAATTATTGCCTTTCTTCGGATGGTGAATCTCCAAAAGCTGCCCTTACAACATCATTAAATCTAGTTTTTTGAGAAAAACATCACTCAACAGATTACTGGGTCGTCTTGAAAAAGCCTCTTTACAGACAAAGACATCCAGAAAATAATTTGTAAAACAGATTGATAGTTTAGTAATGTTCAAAGAGATGTTTGTTATTTTCCTCTGCTTCCTGTACACCATATACATGCTAGGAAAAGAGTGATCATCCTTAATATGGTGGTGCAACATCAGAACCTAATCCAATCAAGGTACTGAGCGATGCATGCTAAGATGTTTTGAAGCGGTATTGCAGCTACAGATCAATTTTTGTTAGGATGAAATTTTTTGTTGTGGGAAGTGCACTACATTGCTCTCCTTATTACTACTTTGGCTGCAAGGTGGGTAAAATAACAATCTCTTATCTCAATCTTTTGGTGGAATGTATAGATCAAAAGTGGTTTGGGATCTGGCAGTAGAGAGGTTTAAAAGGAGTCTTGTAGGGTAGAAGAAAGGTTACTTTTCAATAGGCAAAGGCATTTTAATAATGAGTACATCTGGCCTATGATGCGGTAGTTTTTCAATGGCTTGAGAAGCATCAACCTTTATGAAAGCCAAAGACGAAGTTTAAGGGAGCAATGAAGAAGCCTAGTTGCTGTCCACAGTTTTAGGCATTATTTTGCATGTTTTTGTAATGTTTTAGGGACGTGTTTTTATGCAAAAAGGGATTTAATAGCCAAGGGTCCAATTGCAAATAGGGAATTTTAATTAGGAGTCCTAGTTAGATTAAGAGTCTTAAGTAATTTAGGTTTATAAATAGATGGGTCTTTAGGTTGTAATTCAGTTTTGAGATTTTATTATTTTGGAATAAAAAATTGGTTTATTTGGAGTCCACGATTTGGGTTGGTATTTTTTTCCAAACCTCGCACGTTAAGGTGAGTTCGTTTTCTTCTTTAATCTTTAATTCCCTTATTCATCTTCTTCTTCTCCCGTCTAATCTTCTTCTTCTAATTCTTGTTTTATTGATTTCTTTCCTTAATTGCTTTCTTTCTTTGAATTATTTTTTGATTTTCCTTCAACCTAATCAGGAACTGATTTCTTGTAATCTTGTACTTGAAATCTTGATTTCTTTAATTGATTTGATTAAATTCTCTTATTCTTTAATTAAAGATTTAATTCTTGATTTCTTTGAAATTATTTTTATTTTATTCTCTTTTTCTTGCTATCTTGATTTAATCTTTTCCTCTTTTTTTTTTTAATTCAGGAATTGCTTTCTTGTTTTTGAATTATTTAATTGCTTACATTTAATTTTCTTTCCTTTTTGATTCCAAGATTTGAGCTCTTGCCTTTCTTTACTTTGTGTTTCTTGCCTTCTCCGATCATACTCATCTTGTAGGTGCTTAATTCTAAGGTATCCTACATCAAAGTGATATCAGAGCGAGGTTTTCCAATTAATTTCTATTAGTTGGGATCCTTTTCTATTAGTTGATCTTTTGTTAAGATTTGCAGAGGCAAATCTGGATGATAGATGTGTGTTGAGCAAAAGCATAGTGTATGAAGTAGGTGGGGTTCCAAACATTGAGGTTTTGGCAAGGAATTTGGGGCTATAGGCTGGGCGATTATTTGGCTACCTATTTGGGGCTTCATCCGGGGGCTAGCTATTAAAGAAGGGATATTTGGAAGAAGGTAGTAGAGAAAATCTAGAAGAGGTTGACGGGGGTGGAAGAGCTCGTATTTATTAGGAGGAAATGTAACGTTAATCAAGGCAGCCCTTGCGAGTATCCCGATATACTTTTCATCTCTTCATCATCCTAGTTTTGGTGCCAAAAAGAATAGAAAAACTTCAAAGAGTCTTTATATGGAAATGATGGGAGCATTCCTCTAGTTGCTCCCATCATTTCCAGTTGGTATTTGGTGGAATGAAAGGTGTGCAAACCAGGGAAAATGGGAGGTATAGGGCTCAGATTTGTCAAACTCACTAATAAAGCATTTCTATGCAAATGGTTTTGGTAGTTTGGGGAAGATAATGGGAGCTATGGATAAAAATTGTTGTAGCCAAATATGGTGTAGTGAATTAATGGGAAATTAGAGAAGTGCAGCTGTCTCAAGGTAATGGGTTGGGGGGGGGGCATAAGTATAGTAACCAAAGCGAGAAGCAATGTGAAAGTGAGAAGCGGGAAACAAGGCTGAATATATCATTGGGAAACGAGAAGCGAGACGTTAAAGTGCAATTTGAAAGTAACTTCAAACCATTAGAAAAAATATTATGAAATGAATAAGAAAAAATGATAATAATAGGTGAATATGTGTTACTAATACTAGTAGGAAGTAAATATCCAAAAGCTTATAACCATCAAGTATGACTGCAATAATTGAATACTACTACTAGTCTAATAGGAAGTAAATAACAATTAGTTACAATCAATATACACAACTACAATACTCTAAAGTGAATAAGTTAATAAACAAACCTAAAAAACTAAACTATGCAAGTAACAAAGAATCGTTACATATAAATCAATATGCAAACCACTTTGTTATTAGTATGACCAGCCATACCTTAGATTTTACCTTACAAAAGATCTTTTTGTAAATAACTAAGCATCTTAGAGTGCGACCATAGAAGACCTTGCATAAAAACCATCAGATTTCTATCTTTTTATTTGATTGAAATAAAATAATATAAATAATAAAATCAATACTAAATCTCATAGAAAATATTATATTCAATGCCAATAGCTTAGGGTTTAATAATATTAAATTTCACTTCTTTGATTGCTTCCTAGTCGATTCTCTTGACAGTTCCACTTGCTTCTCTAGAGGTTTCCCCAATCATTTCACCGTACTTCCCCAATATGGGAAGCACACTTCCCACTACTTGGAGAAGCGAAATTAAATTGACTTCCCAAATTAGCTCCCTAGGACGTGAGCTTCCCACCTTGTACCAAGCTTCCCTGCAACTATGCCGCAAAACAAAATATTCAAATGAATTCCAGAGAAAAATTCAGTTACTGGTTTGGAATTGAAGAACACTATTTTGGCAAATTAGATGGTGTAGTCCTAGGCCTCTGAAGGAGGAACTCCAGAAGTATTTGGATAGCTGTGGATAAGGAGGCCAAGATAGCAGATTACGTAGGGTGGAGTCATGGAAGGGTGGTATCTAAGCTCACTATTTGAAGAATTATGAATTATTTGGATTTTGGAGATCCTAGCAAATCTCGTGGTGGGACTAGAGAGGTTTGTGGTCATCAGGAGGAGTATTTGCTTTGGAAAGAGATTTGGATTCAACCAGTCCCATCCGAAATCCAGTTTTTCATATGGATGGTGACATCATTGAAGAGTTTGACTTAAGAACAATTTGGCTTGAAGATGCTTTCAACTTCTGAATATTTGTCTCCCATGCTTTAGGAGTGGGGAGTCTGTTTCTCGCATTCTGATCCATTGCCTCTATTAGATGGAGGTTTGGTATATTATGTTAATTTGTTTCAGTCAAAATTGGGTGGTACCCTCTTAAAGGAATTGTTATCTGGGTGGAGATCTCAAGTCTTTTTGGCAAAAGGGAGGAGGATTTAGGCGATGATTCCAGCAGCAATGTGTTGGGCCATTTGAAATAAAAGGAACAATTGCGCTTTCAACAGTTATGTGGAATTTTCCTTCAATGTCTTCTGTAGAGCTAATGGCTAAACAGTGTGAAGGATGTGGGAATTTAAAGACAAAAGGATTTTGTTGACAGAGTGGGATAGGAGTAATTGGCTTGTAAAGTTGTCTCAGCTTCTGTTTTGTTTTTGGTACACAGCCCAAATGGGTCAAAATACTTGTGATCCTTTGTAAAGCTTTTGTTGGTTTGTCAAATCACTTTTCTTATTAAAAAAAGTCGATTGAATGGATCTTGAAAATAACAAATACCCTTCCCTTAACACTGAATGTGTACTTTTTTTTGGGGATAATAATACTGAATGTGTACTTGAAGCAGTAATATACATGGAAAAAGCTGTTTAATATTTGTAATATGCAGTCAAGGGTTGGAAGTGATGTAATATCTAAGGTTTCTGTTGGGTTGGTTTTTGTAGGTTTGTTTTTTTATAAAGTTATTTTTATAGCTCTCCTCTTGAAGTTTTGGTGTGTTGTCCTGCGATAGACCTTTTCCACTGCAGATATCTTAAAGACCATGAATTGACTATCTGTTCAGTGAAAAGAATCTAGGAGATTCAGAAATTACAATGCTAAACTAATATGTATGTGTTAAGGAATAACAATGAAGAAGGCATCAATTCAATTCATTGTACTTCAAAATATGTTAAAAGGGTTATTTTAACTTTTTTAAAGAAACGTTACAACTGTGTTTGAGTCTTTTTTCCAAGAAAAGAAGTGTTTCTGCTGCTCTCAGTGGTGAAAGCGAATGTAGCATTGAATGAACCATCTTAATCTTAATAACCATTGCTTGTACTTTTAATTGTTGATGGAAGACAACCGTTGCTTAGTTTCTCTTTCCATGAACAGATTTTGCTTCTTTTCTTCTGTAATCAGTTCTATCAATGAGTAAAAATGCCCATCTGCTTTTGATACGTTACTTAAAAGGCTTCAGTAATATTCTTGTCACCACTGTTACATCATGGCTGCCCACTGTTACATCATGGCTGTTTCATCTTTCCTCAGGCGAGTCTCCGTCGTCATCTGCCTCAGATATTGATAATCTAAACAATCAAGCAACACTGGATAAGGTTGCTTTAACCAAGGATTCTAGTTCTCAGGTTACTGGAAACCATGTCATTGTTGCTCGAAACCGTCCCACCTTTGAGCAGCTGCTCGGTTTTGTAAGTATACTTAATCTTATATATTGTTTATACTTTATGTGCTTGTATATAACTCACAGTGAAGAACCTTGTGTAGAAGTATACGCAGTATACACAAGGGGGCAAGAATAGTCATATTCAGATATATGCATTTCTTTGGTATTTATATACTCATACCCTTGAGTACATAAATACCAAAGAAATACATATATCTGAATATGACTATTCTGCCCCCCTAATGTATACTACGTATACATCTACACCTTGCTATGTATAGAATATAGATATATAATAAGTAATGAGTCTCGTTCACGGTTAACGTTTTGAACACTGTCAAAAGGGTTATAATTACTATAAAAAATCTAGTGCACTAGGTATTGATTAGTGATGAAATAAATTGGTACAGTCATGTAGAAAGTAAGAATGGTTAACCACTGGCGTTGCAGTAGTTATTATTGCATTTGGAAGAGGGGTTGGAACTCTGCATTGAGATGATCCAAACTAAGAGATCTATGTTAGATTTATTATTTATTTATTTATTTTGTTATTATTCTGCGTTCCAATAGAATATGATGGCTCGAATGTTGCAATTTTCTCGTTAGCGATTTTCAGTGTAGATGTACTAGATGGGATTGATTGAATGCTGGGTCCCATCCCGATGTGCCTGCATCATTTCCACCATAATGCTGTCGGATGACCTTTGGTGTCATCTTCAAGATAAAATACCTTTGATATCTTTATATGTAATAATGGGTTGGATATTGAGGAGAATGTGCCTTTTTTCTATTTCAGAGAAATAGCTTCAGTTCTTAAGGCAAAGCCGGTTCAGTGTCAATGATGTAGGGTGTGATCTCTTCTTTTTCATTAGTCTCTGTTCTCAAAGAATATCGAAGGCCTAAAGGTGGCCTTCATTAGCCCCTTTACATGTAGTTGTCAAACTTTATTCCTACTTATAGAAAATAAATATTTGTTAATATGTTAACAAATATTTTGATGACTGTCTCGCTATTCAGTCTTGGTTCCACCATGGTTGGCTGCCTCACATTAGACCAAGACCTCTTACTTCCACAAGCTTAATGTACACTCTGTGTTCCTTACTTGACAAAGCTTAATTTTGATGGATACTCAATTGGAATCCTTGTGCCATCCGGTTTTGGAGGTGTTTTCTAAGATAGCACAGGTTCAGCAATCTTTGCCTTTTCAGATCCTGCTAGTGTTGGTGATTTCATTCAAGCAGAGACCTTGGACCTCTTCCATGGCCTCAAGCAAACTAACTCTTTTTATTTCGAGATATTTTTGTCTAGGGAGATTCAGTTATAGTCCTACAGTGGATTGCCAAAGATAGGGGTGGTCTGTGGAGTCTCTCACATCATTAGATATATTCATGCTTTGTCCTTTTCTCTGAACACTCATTCAAGTGGAGGCAAAGATCTGCAAACTCTATGGCAGATCAGCTAGCTAAACAGTGGCGTGTCTAAATTTAGTTTGGTCTGTGGGCCAAGAGTTCCTTTGTAATCTGTTTTTTTGGTTCTTAATTGCCTTTCACGGCAGTGGCCTTGATTGTTTCCCTGTTCCTTTGTTTTTTTAATTTAAATTTCTGTTATTCATAAAAAGGTATTTTTTAGTGCAATCCTTACAATTATGTATGCTTGACGAGATTATTGTTTTTCATCTGTGATTGTTTGCAGGCAAATGATGTGACTTTGGCAATGGAAGCCTCAAGGAAATCCCAAAACGCTTTTGCAGCTGCTAATGCTGGCCTAGAAGAGACTCAGTACGGAGAGAGTATCTCTTCTGTTAAACGGGTCCTTGATTTCAGCTTCCATGATGTAGAGGGATTACTACGTCTTGTACGGCTTGCAATGGAAGTGATTAGCCACTGAAACTCCCGGTGGCAGTGGTTATTGTGTCAACCATGTGAGTATGTTGTGTTTCCCTGGTTTATTTCCTTGGGTTTGCAGGCCTCAAGGAGGAAGAAAAAGAAATCAAGCTGGATCTCTTGGATGCACTGTAATACTTCTAGAATGATGCAGGTTATTGCCTGCTCAGCACCTTTCTGTTCAATGTGTACAAAATGAGATTGGTAATTTTTGAAATGTACTCTGTACATACTTGGCTGGTTTTTGACATGGATAAGGGTACACCATATCAACCAAAAAGTTCTAGACACTGGGATGAAGGAAGTGCCTCTCATTACAAGTCAATACTTCTGCTACAAGCTTTGGAGTTTTATACAAAATTGCAGTATTATGGTTTTCTTGGGTCCTAGCTGCACATAAAGATAAAGATTGGAAACCATACAGAGGTCGACATGAGGCTGAATACTGATGTGTTGGTTCTGATTGGTGCTATCTTTCGGGCATTTCTGCAAAGGACTTCAAATTTTGTTTCTTTTCTCATTTTAGTTTTTCCAAACATGGATAACCAAGGTGTGGGTGGTGTTTGCCAACATGTTAATTAAATTGTCAAGCCCAGTTTATTGACTGTGCCTGTTGAATTTCAATTGAAACATGATGTGAATACAAGGGCAACAAAGATGGCCTCAGGTATGTAATTATGCATTACACCATCTCTCCCTCGCTTTTGAATTATTGTTATATATTCTTATTTTGTGTTGGTTGTGTAATATTCCGCAGTTGAAATAATTAGCTCTCTATTTCTGATGAAGGAGACAAGTAGAAAGAAGTTAGAGGTTGTTGCATTTGGAATGATTAGTTTTACTATTCTGATAAAAGAAACTAGTAGGTAGAAGTTAGAGTTGAGGTTGTCACATTTAAAATGGTTAGTTTTACCATTCCTTATAAAAGAGACTAGTAGGAAGAAGTTAGTCACACACACACATACAAATAAAGTTGCGGTACTGAAGAGTTTGTTATAGGATATTTTACCTGTAGAGTGCCCGAGTTATTTTACTTGATGAAAAGTTTACTTGGTTCTAAACATTGTGAAGTTTGTTGAACCCTTTGTTGTTTTTTTGTTCACTGGGAACTATCTAAATGTTATTTTCTCTGTTATGGATGGCAGGGGGGTGTCTTGTTATATATGAATATAATCAATTAAATTTGGGAGTGA
Organism: Platanus orientalis; assembly: GCA_025762735.1. Taxonomy (NCBI): domain Eukaryota; kingdom Viridiplantae; phylum Streptophyta; class Magnoliopsida; order Proteales; family Platanaceae; genus Platanus; species Platanus orientalis. The sequence continues at coordinate 3,301 of JAOXJP010144269.1, read as the reverse complement.
TGCAAGTAATCTTTGTTGGGGCTCATCTATATAACCAGCTCGCAGAATGGATATAGAGATCTAACAGGTAAAGCTCTGCTCTCATTGGCTTTGTTCCATACTGGCTATAAATTTGAGGTATTGCTAGATTCTCCAGTCATACATATGTTGGGAATCAAAGCTATTGCTTTGGGCTATAATGTCATGATCAACTAGCCCGCAGCTTGTACTTCCGTTGTGGGATAATTATAGTATTGTTGGTATGTCAATTCGATGCTTCTCATTTTTTGTGTTCTTTTACCTGCCACATGGAAAGCATGCAAGAGAGCTAGAGAATGAACCACATTGTTACAGTGGTTGCTGTATTGGGAGATCTCCCAGCCCTGAAGTTGATGCTTATCTTAGCCATTTGGGCTTTTCTTCCCAATTGTTCAAAATCACATGATTGAATGTAGAGTGATCAATATGTTAGGAGATGTGCAAATAAGGGTTAGGGTTGGGAATTTTTTGGTTAAGGCCACTAGTTAATTCCGATTTGTTTATTTTTTATTTTTAACACTTCTAGGTGCTTGAGCGTGCAAAAAAGGATTCCTGAATAACTTGAAATTATTTTCGGAGCAGTGTAAATCTATTCGGAACAGTCTTGTAGCAATAAATAAAAGGCCCATAATTGATTAGGCTGTTGGAATTGGCACGCAGGACTGCTTGGGAATTCCAAAGTTTTGGGCAGCGTGGTGATTTGTGGCTTTGGCTGGCCCAAATAATGTGTAATTAAATGATCACCCAACATTGACCTGGGCTGGCTCAAATTTTAAGAAGTTTTCCTAGTGAAGGCATGATATTGATCCCCATCCCAGCAAATAGGGGGGGGGGGAGTAGAAAAGGGAAATGCAGTCTATGGGCACATGATGAGAACAGCCATTGTACATGGGAACAAATCATCAGAGTTCCTGATGATAATGGCACTTGTCATCCCAAGCCCCACAGCTCCTTAATTCACTTGGAATTGTGGATGATAATCTTATCCTATAATTTATATTATATATCCATGTGTTTGTGTGGGATTTCAAGAATGTTTTACTATGTATCTTGTAATAGGTTCTTTGTTTGTTTTATTTGATTATTACTAAGGTCCTATTAGGAGTGCTGATGTATTTGGGGATCTGTGCAGGAGAAATGATAACAATTCCCTTGCACTAGGTGTGGATTTTGGGGAAATTTTATGGGTGGTTAGCTTATATATACAACAGAGGGCTAGAGGTATGGGTCAAGTCAAATGACTCAGCTGGTATGCAGTGGCAGGTGGCTTGATCCCAATCATTTTGGGTCTCTGGGATTTTATACATGTGTATTATGTGCGTTTGGATCTACCATATAACCATATTTGAGGTGTATGTGAAGAGTACTGTTATTTGTGACTGACTTGAGGATCACAGTTTACGGATGGTGAAATGTGTTGAGGTGGCGGTTGTGGCAGCAGAAAAAGAGAATTATGATGGGTATCCACACAAGTATTTCTTTTGCATGACTTGTATACAAGAATGAAACACATTTTTTTTTTCTTTCATTTCTTTCTACTTTTTTCTCCCTCTGGGAAAGTTATTACATCCTATCCTCCACTTCCTACTTTCACCTCATCTGGGCATGTATCATAGTAACAGCATCTATTCTTTTAATAATAATGTTTACAGTTCTTTTGATTATTGGTGAGTTATCAGGTGGCTTATAATGTTATTCGAAGGAGACTTGGAACTGTGGAACTTGGAAGAATGATACCACCTTTATGAAGCTGTTCCTGAGTTTGCTACAATTCTTTGGAATATGTTTATTGCTTGTAATTTGGATTAGCAGAACGGAATCATACTGCATCTCTGGATTGTAAGTGTGAATGTACTTCACTTCTTTTCATGTGTCATATGGTTAAGGTTTTCTTTATTTTGGTTTTTGTTTTTTATGTTTGATTTTAGAATACCATTAATCATCCCCTCAATAAGGTTGGAAACCAACCCAAGTACTTCTGACAACTCATCAAGTTACACGGTTCCATGGCTCCATTCAATTAGAGGAACATCTCCTGCCTGCATACAGCAGAAATTGTCTACTCCAACTTGTTCAAACATGGTTATACCCCAATCCAGCAGCTAAGCCTAGGATCCTCGACTGCCTAGAGCAGTGGGGAAACCCCTACTACTGCGTAGAGAGGTGGTGTCCTGCGCATGGGAGGTGCGAGATGGTGACTTTGTTGAATAAAAGTGAAGATGAAGGATAGGTGATACGTTGAGGGTTGTACTAGTTTGGTGTTTGTGGGGTTTCCAAACTGAGAGGATGGCATGGGGGTTTGGGTTGATAAGCATTATTGAGGGGTAGACCATTAGAGAGTGATGAAGAAGTTGAGAATGTGTGAGGCTGGTCACGAGGCCTTCAAGTAGATTGGTGAGAATATGAAAAGGAGTTTTGTTGTGGGGGATTTTAATAGATCCATATTTCAAATGCGGGTCTTGCGACTACAGAATTTTTTTGGGTAATTTATCATGCGACAACATATTTGTACCATTCTCTTCTTTGCTAATGGGAAGATCTACAGTTGTGAACCAAATTTGGAAGAGAGCGAACCTAATGTTCTGAACTTGCAATTTTCAATAAAAAACCTTTTAACATTAATTGTGGGAAGAACAATGTCTCATTCCCATCATACTTGCTCCTCATGATATAATTCTGTTTCTCATTTTCCATTAGTGCACATTAATGTCAGATTGTCAATGGTACTGATGTCTCAATTTCATCATCATCTTTCCCAAAGATTACAGTAGCTGTTCAGCAAAGAACTGGTAATTTAAACTTCATTACTACAGAATTCAGGATTCTCTAAAATGTATATTCCAAAGTTTACAACAACAAATAGTCTTATCCCAACTATTTGGGGTTGGCTACACGAATCCTGTTCTGCCATTGCGCTCTGTTTAGGGTCATATCTGCCATTTAATTACAAGTGAAAGTGTTACAACAGTTTGCAGCAATTAATTTCCTTCATTAAAGATGGCAAACCTTAGGTTGATCCTAAAAGTTAAACAATCAAAAAGGTGGTTGAAGATGTTAGATAGTTTTAACGAAATTGGCAGTAAATTCAACCTAGGACAACCGAAGATAAAGTTAAGAAAGTGCATGGGTGTGTGGGTGATTCAATAGAGTTTGAACATTGAATAGAGTTTAATCCATCACTTATTTTCCGAATTTGAGAGTTTAGAATTTGAACATATTAAAAGAAATAAGAATAAAGCAGTTCATGGTATTGCCAAACATAGGATAAACTTTCTTAGTTATT
>JAOXJP010144268.1:0-27264 GCA_025762735.1 Platanus orientalis | reverse complement strand
TTTTATAATAACAATATATATATATATATATATATATATATATATATATATATATATAAAAGATTAGTTTGTATTGGGATAATGTCCTTCTTTCTTCGGGTTGTGGAAGAATGTGAGAAAAATGTTTTTTACAAGGTTAAGAGAAATATGAAAGAATGGTGTAATAGGGTTAAGGGCTTGGATTCTAAGGTGTAAACTTGAGTAAAGATCTTTGTACAAATTCAACTTCTCATAGATTGTGATTTTCTTACCTATCCTACATCAAAAAATAAATTGTTGGTGCAACAGAAATAGCCTTAATGTTCCATGTGATGGGATACAAGCCAAAACTACTCACAATCAATACAATAAAGAATAAGGTAGCATTAAAGAAATCAACAATCATATAAGATGATGATTTTTACGTGGTTCGGCCAAGATGCCTACGTCCACTATGATATTCATATTTCACCTTATGAGAAAAGTAAAAGATGTACAAAGATCTCTTGCTCAAGTTCACACCCTAGAATCCAGCCCTTAACCCCATTACACCATCTCTCAACCTTGTAAAAAACATTTTTCTCACATTCTTCCACAACCCGAAGAAGATCCTGTTTTCTCACCTTAAAGAAAAAACTCTTTAAAGAGAAGAACGTTATCCCAATACAAACCAATCTCATATATATTGTCTTGTAAGGCCCATGGAATGAGCACCCACACGTTTCCATTCTCTTAGTTGGAGAAGGAAACCAACTCACATGGAAGTTTCCTTTTGGCTGGAAACTAGTCAAAATCCCCATAATCTCCACATTGGCATATTTGCAACTATCTTAAAAATTTCATGTTGAAGTTATCTTTCACTACATATCTTTTCCTAGACATAGAATTTATGACATGTATACCACACTTCACCTTGGCCCACATTTTGGAACTAACCTGGAGAAAACCTAAACTTGTCATTCTTTGTGAACTCTGCATCATCTGAAATGCACCTCTACCTTAAACCTAAATCATAACTTGTTTACTATCATCACAAACAACCATAATCCTTAAAGAATCACCGTTACACATACCATTGAATCAATTTGGTCTTAACACCATCTAAGTCGATCATAACACGACCAATGCACATGTGTAGCTATCCCGAATTGACTTGCCTAGTCAACTCCAGAGTGGGACCTCGATCTGTCCTTCTTAATGGTAGGAAGTATCTCATTATCATGTGCCACTGAAAACCCATAATACTTGTTTCTACCCCAACTGTGAAAAAGACCTTGCACAAGTGCTTGTTATTTCATATACCCCGTTTCCAACTTCCAATCGAGGTTAAAAAAATATCATCAATTATCGTATTCCCTATTAGACGATATAAACCTTCACGGTTTTCTCCTTTCATCAAGACCAAACAACCATATGTGATTTTCATGGCTCCGCCTGCAACTGAATACCTACAACTCATGGAGTCCAACCATCCTAGTGATATTAGATTCTTTCATATCTTTAGGACATGATATCTCTGACAGTCTTAGTTTAACTCTTTTGTGCATCCTTTATCCTGTGCCCCATAGTACAAGTTATCCCATGCTAAGAAAACCATGCCAAACAACGCTATGAAAAGCAAGACAAGAAACGCACATAAGATAAAGCAAAGCACACACACAACAAGAGAGAAATGAAGTTATTGCATTAACATCAAAAGAGCATTACAACCTAAAGCTTAAAGTGGATAACCAGACACGATGTGTAGCATCACCAAGCCACGTTGACATATGGACAAGGCTCAGAGGTTACACTTATTGAGAACCTGTCACTCCACTACGAGGTGAATGTTAAGCTTTTCATGGAAAACCCAAATGGAACATCCACCCCCTAAAAAATCATATTGGAATTTACAAGAATGTAATTAAGGCGTGAAATCCCCAAAATGCCATTAGGCTTACAAATAGGAAACGCCTCCCATTAACATTAAGTGTCACTAGCCGTGCCCATGCGAACAACGCTAGACAAAATGGTCATGACATTCTCCCCCATTTAGTTGGTTGATGTCCTCATTGACTTCACTTTTAGATAGGCTTCAATCTGATCGGTAAAGGCGAGCAAGGCACTTGCGGGTTCCCAACTAGCTTTGGCATTTAATATGCCCTTCCATTTCACTAAGTACACCATCCGGGTTAGCCTGTGTGGAAGGACTTGCATTCGACGTTCAGTCATAATACGATAAACTTTTCTTTTATGAATAATGTTTTATTAAAAGGAAAAAAAAGGGGGATGCATCAACCAAGATGGTCAAGAAAATGATGATCATAAAAGAAATAGAAAGCATACAAATGCTAAACATTATAGAATAGACATGAAAACCAGTCCCGCAAGAGATTTCCAATGGAAATGTCTTCAAATTCCTTTAAGACCATGACCCAAGATGCGACCTCAAATGTGATACTATCTATAAACTATGTTGGAGATCTACGAAGATCTTTAAAGATCATTTTATTTCGCTATTTCCAAATGCCCCAAAGAATGTTGTGAATGAGAGCAACCCAGAATTTTTTGTATCTTGGATGAGAGTATGGGTACAATACGATCAATTTTTTCTTGAAGGTGCAGTGGTAACATAGGTTGTAGGTTGTGTGAGGTTGCTTCACTCTGGATCTTCCTTGTCTGCATGGTAAGACTTCAAAAGGGACCAAATGAAGCTTAAACCAAGATGGTAGCTAGACTTTGTAGGAGACTTTACCCATTCGTGTAATAATTGGAAAATGTCATTTATAGTTGCGAACTAGTCCCTCATGAACAAAGAAAATGTACTTAAGCTCTTCAGTTTTTAGCTTCACGAGTACTAAGTCTCCAACTTTGAACTTATCAAGCCTCCTCTTCTTATAGGCCCATTTCTTCATTCTCCGCAAGGCCTTCTCGAGATAGGCTCGAGAAATTTCTATGTTCTTCTGCCAATCTTTGGTGAAGTGGTAAGATTTAGGACTGTTTCCTTGGTAATTAGCTGTTGCAGTGTGTGACATGAGTGGTTGTTTCCCTATCACAAGTTTAAATGGGCTCTTGTTGGTGGAAGAACTCTGTTGTAGGTTGAAGCAAAATTGAGCAACGTCTAGTAAATTCACCCAATTCTTCTGGTTGACACTTATAAAGTCCAAAGGTATTCCTCCAATAAGGCATTCTTACACTCGGTTTGAGGGTGACCACTTGTTGAGAAGTGTAGTTGTGCCCCGAGGAGCTTAAATAACTTGGTCCAAATTCGGCCTTTGAATCTTAGATCTCGGTCACTAATAATATTTTGAGCACTCCCCAATACTTCACCACATTCTTCACAAACAACAAACAAATAGGTTGTCTCTTTCACCGACTTGGATGAAGGTGACATACTTCAAGAATCTATCTACGACTACCAAAATTAACTCATACTCCCCCAATTTTGGTAGAGAGGAGATGAAATCTATAGAGACACTTTTCCATGACCTTTGAGGTATTGGCAGGGGTTCGAACAACCCAAACGGTTTATCTCTCTTAACCTTGTCCTATTGGCATACGAGACACATCTTGATATACTCCATCATCTCATTTGCATGTGTGGCCAGAAGTAGCATCGCTCTAGCAGTGCGAAGGTTCGGCACTATCCCTGATAGTCTACCCAAAGAATGTTGTGACACTCCCACATCAATTCTTTCCTCAACCCCTCGAACCACATAACATATAGTTGGCCTCCCTTGGTGTATAAGTGCCCATCCTTGGTCCAAAATCTTCAAGTCCTGCCACTCTCAACTAAAGGCTACAATACCTTGGCCTAGGGATCTATTTGAGTCCCTCCCGAACTAGGTCAAGTAGGGTGTTCTTCAATTGGGAAGCACTTTATTGTCCTTCTTAGGTCAATACTGTGAGTTCAGCTTTACGGCTAAGGAAATCTACAACAGTGTTGGTTTGTCCCAACTTGTATTCTATATAGGAACTCCTGGCATTGAGCTTGCTTAGAGGTCAACTTCTGGGTCATGAAGTGGGACACTGCTGAATTTCCTGTCTTCACAATGAACCTAGAACCAAGCAAGTAATGCCTCCATACTCAAAAGCAATGCACCACAGCTAGCAACTCCTTCTCTTGGGCCATGTATTGCCTCTCTGTCTTGGACAGCTTCTGGCTCTCGAAAGTCATGGGATGATTATCCTACATCAAAACATCTCCAAGAGAAAAATTAGAGGCATTGGTTTATACTTCAAAAGGTTTAGTTAAGTTATGCAGTACTAATACTGAGTTGGAGGCCACGGTTGGCTTCAGTCCTTCAACTGTTTGGTGGCAAGTGTCTGACCATGCCCGTATGGTCAGTCTTTCTACGGCAAATCAGTAAGTGGTGCAGCCTTATATGAGTATTCATCGATAAAAGCGGTGATAGTAGTTGGCTAACCCCAAGAATGATTACAACTCATTAACACTCGTCAATGGCTTCCACTCTTAGATGGCCCTGACCTTTTTCATGTCCATGTCCATTTTTACTTGGCCTAGGAACCCAATCCTTTTTTGGACAAATGAATATTTTTCCTTCTTTACATATAAATAGTTCTTTCTTAACATGTTGAAGAGAGTGCAAAGGTGCTCCACATGTTCCTCCAAGGTAGAACTGTAAACAACAATGTCATTAAGATATACAACCAAAAATTTATCAAGGCAATCATGAAATAGTAAAATTACCCTTTTCATCAAATTTCTCTATAGAGAACTAACTGATGGAAGCCTTTATTGTCATCATGAATCAACCCAAAATTTTTAGAAAATAACCATTTGAATAAAAAAAATTTAAAAAAAGGTACTCACTAATTTTTTCCTCTTTCTACCAAACACAAACTAAAAGTTCTGATATCAATTGTTAGCGTAGCGGAAACAACCCTGATATTCCACGTGATGGGATATGAACCTAAACCACTATATATAAGATGAGAATTTTTATGTGTGTAACACCAAATTTCTTACATATTTGCTTGAAATTCAAAGTAAACAAATTACCTAATCTTTAGAGGGCTAGTTTATTATTTTTTATGGTGGGGACTAATACTCCAAATCCTTGTGAAGGATTTGTTAATTAATATTATTTAGCACATCAAACCTCTGAGTATCCCAAGTTACTGAACCAATAAAGCCTGAAAGTTGCATAAAAGATAAGAGATAGGAGAAGAAGATGAACACTTTGCTCATTTATTGATATCAATGCAAAATACAAACTTTGCTTTAAATACAAAAGTAAATCCTAAATCTTTCCTAGTCATGGCCTTCTTCAACATCAAGCTTCTATTTTGTCTTCATGGAAAAGGATGAGCGGAGGAATATGGACTTGCTACCTTCTTTGGAAGAGAGAAACTTACTAGTTTATAGAACTTAAAGAGGGTGGAGAGGATGCAAAACTTACCTAGATTTGGAGAACACAAGTTTACAAGTATGTTGAGAGCTATGGAGAGTTAAAGAGTTGAAAAGTGTTCTAATTACGTCTCTTTGGAAGGTATTTATAGATGTAAAATGAACTGCAGTTGAGTCCAGGTTGAAGACAAACTCTTCTTTGTTCTTGCAATCAATTTCGGAGTGGGAATGTATCTTCCCTCTTTCTTGTACACATTGGTGTTTCTTCTATGCAATATTGCACATTCTTTAGTCTCCTTGGTGCTTAAGGAGTCCATAAGTGTCGTGGCCATGCAAAACAACCACTATTGAAAGAGTTTGGATCATTCTCAAATTTCTGGTTTCAAGATACACGAATGGGGTCAACTCATTCGCGAGCTTCGATGGTTGCGAATGGAGAACTTTAGTACCCATTTGCGGAGACAATTTTCTAGGCGAATGAGCTGTTTTAAGACTCATTTGCGAGATACAAAAGTGAGCAAATGAACTGATCTTCTTCATTCGCAAAATTTTGTGTTTCAACAACATGGTTCAGCCGAGATGCCAACGTACACAAGATTATCCGTATTTCACTATATGAGAAAAGTTAAAGATGTAAAGAGCTCTCTTGCTCAAACTCACACCCTAGAACCCAAACCCTTAACCTTGTTACACCCTTTGCCCTCACTTCTCTCAACCTTTGTGAAAATCCCATTTTCTCACATTCTCTCACAACTCGGAGAAAACCCTATTTCTCACCTTGGAGAAAAACCCTTTGAAAAGAAAACCCTTAAGAAAGAAAGATACTCTCCAAAGAAAGATACTCTCCCAATACAAACCAATCTCCTATTATATAGAGATTTCTTCGTATTTTATTTTTTTAGTCTTATGAGGCCCGTGGAAAGAGCACCCATACGTTTCCTCTCTCCTAGTTGGAGAAGGAAACCAACTCACATGGAAGTTTCATTTTCTGCTGGAAACGTGCCAAAATTCCAACACTAACTAGGCCAAAGAATTACACATACTACATAATAAAAGATTTCTGAGTCTTTGACACCCATTACAAATATAATACATGTCACCTAATAGAAATATAAATAATCTCTATGACTCAATTGGATTAAACTAATAGAGTTAATCCTCTAGGTAGTAACAACAATATTGCTACCAGAACATAGTGTTGCATCACGCCTAACAGTTTCATACATACAAGTGATAAATGTGTTTTTCAACATCCATCAAAGTCCCCGATCTTGGATATAAAGCTTGAGGTTGGGAATGAGGATGAGCAGTGCTGTGTGATGAAGGAGATTCCTCCCCGCTATGTGGGTTTCTACTTCCACAGTGGTATAGGCCACAATTATGGGTTTACATGGATCAAAACCTAGGTAGTCAGACCATGATGACTAACTCTGTGTATCCATACCTACGTGAAACAGTAAGAACTATTACCACCGCATCCATTCAAAATGGACTTTGCTGCCTCTGTCTCTAACTCAGAAGTAGGATGTGTCAACCATGGACGGGAACCACGTCTTGGCGGTTTGGAACTCAAACTAAACGAGAACATCGAAGGCGGGCGAGGCCTGAGAACAAATTACAGAGAGTTTCTGTTTCCTTTCCAAGACTGATATGCAAATCCATGGTCAAAACAAGAACAGAAACCAGATATCCATATCAAAACAGATACAAGGCGCAACAGAATCATTGGTATCTCCCTTAAATGTTGTCCTACATGTAAAGATATGCACACAATACCTTTGGCTTGAATTTAATTATTTCCTTTATGTTCACAGAACAGAAGGCTTGAGTGCAGAATGCATTAATTAAAGATTACAATGGTTGGGATCTAAACAAGGGAGGTGGGGCTGATGAAAAGAGCCAGCTTAAAGAAAATAATGGAGGATCTGACACTTGAATTGGAGCAGATGGGTTGGAGAAACAGTAGTTTGTGCAGTAATGAATCAAGAAACGAAGATAGGGATCCCTTATTTGTGGCAAATGTGAGTGATTGTGAATGGTGATCTGAGACCCACTCCCTAGCAAGCTATACTCATGTAGACATCAACCATCTTATCTGTTGCATGACGTGAATCCTCTAGATAACATCATATCATGATAAAATTTCTTAACCAAAGCAATTAATCATCTTGGCTAAAACCCTAAGTTTATAGGGGATGGATGAGTTAATATACTTGTCATATTTCAACACTCTTCCTTAGGAGGGACACTCCCGGACAATAGACAGTGAGGGAAGTATAGTGTGAGATCTCAGGATTTGAATTTGCAACCTAAAATCTGCTCTGATACCATCTTAAATAAAGCAATTAACCATCTCTCCTAAAACACTAAGATTATGGGAGAGGGATAAGTTAATATACTTATTATATTTCAACAGAATTGTACAGGAAGAAAAACTGATAAATGATTCAAGAAGATTACAGGGTAAGTGTTGACTCCATCCTTTAGTTTGGATACCTTAAAAAGTAGGTCTAGCTGAATGATGGACTAGTATGCCACATGGAATTGGCTAGTAATCTTACCAAAGAAGGATCTCGGTTACTTTAGTTTCCCATCATTTTCATCTTTTAGGCCGAAATGCCACGATAACCAACTGTAATGATGGAAGGGCACAAACGAAGGTTGAAATCGCTAGAAGGGTTTGTTTGTTGAATCATTAAGGATCATGTAGAGGGTACGAAGCGATTAAGACACCTGGTGGTGGTGGTGGTGGTGGTGGTGGTGTTAGTGTTGGCATTGTCTGTATTCTTCTTAGTGTGTGGCACCACCAATGGTGGTGATAGTGGTATCTCTCTCTCCCAATCACTCTTTTTCGTTTTGATTTTGGTATAGATGGATGGATTGGTAGATAAAAAAGAAGAAAGTGAAAAAAGGGTTGGTGGGGATTGAGTAGCTTATAGATCGCAATCTTTAATTTGATAACGAAGGTATCTATCAAGTACATGTCCTTTTATATGCCAAACCCATGATCCTCCCCAGCTTTCCACTTTCTTTCTATGTTATGTCCAGGATATACCTTTGCCCCCTCACAGGGGTGTGGGACCCATGCACCTTTGTGTGGAACCACACCCTCTTGTGAGGGGGCGAAGGGTACATCCTAGACAGAACAACCTTTTGGTTCCCCCTTCCCTTCTAAGAAGTGACCAATCTCTCTGTGAGAATGAGAGAAGAACCTGTTAGTTTAGTCGTTGATCCCATAATGATCATCACTACTTGCTAATGGACTAGTTGGGAACTTGGCATCTCTCTATTTTTCAACAACCTATATTTCTACCTATGTATCTATCTATACCGAAAAGGGAAAAGTCTTTTGTCTTTGCCACCTTCTTTATATTAATTTTTTAAACTTCAAAGTGGTTATGTGAGAAATAGATAGAGAGAAGGAAGAGAGTTTGAGTGCATATTTTTGGCCGACCAACCAGATAGGGACGGGGAGATGAACTGGGGCTTCTTCAGGCGTATTCCATATTCTACTAAGAATAATGGGGCTTGTAATTTCCATCCCCACAATATCTATCCATCTACATCCCTAACAATGACAATTTCTTCGTTCCCTCTTTACATACTCAGGATCCTCTTTACACACACGTGATTTCCACGTGTGTGTGCTTGAAGTTAAGAGGATCCAAGCTCCTCTGCAATGTCTACATGTGTGGTTCAATATACATATTGATGCAAATAATAGGACAGAAAAAATGGAGAAAATGAGGGAAGGTTTATAGCGGTGGTGGTGGTATTTGTGGTCCCACTAATCTTTTTCTTTTTCCTTTCATCCTTTCTAACGTAACCAATCTCTGAATCATCCCTTTTTCCATCATTATCATCATCATCATCCAACTCTTCTATGAGATCTTTTCCTTTTTGTTTGATAATCAAAGAAAACAAAACAAAATTAAAAATAAATAAAAAATCTAAGACTCCGGATTTATGTATATCATGTGATATATATATATATATATATATATATATATATACAAACATTTAGATATCTATATACTTAGCGAAGATATAAACAATCAATCAAGTGCAATTAAAGTACTTGAAAATGTTATTCATGAAAGCAAGTGGCTAAATGCTATCGATACTGTTGGATTGGAATCCGAGGTGACAGACTGATAGCACAGTACCCAAGCTTTTTAATTATATTGTCAGTCATTAATTCAGCTTATGGACCACGTGTTTTATCCTTGGCATTTAATCTGTGACCACCTCGGATTCCAATCATCTCCCACATGACTAGGAGGTTAATACAGTAGAAATCCAACCTGTGTTTTTACTAACACCGTCCTTTTAACCCGATGTATTTAGTAAACACCCTTTGTCAGACATCATGTCACGCATTGATTGGTATTGGCACGATAGAGTGGTACTCTTCACTCAATTGTTACCCGCAGAAGATTTGGTAGGACAACTTAGAGAGTGGCTAAAGTTGGAATGACATCAGAACCAGATCAGTTCCAAAAAGTGAAAAACATCCCCCACAAAGTGTATATCACTTTTTTGATGCTGATGTGTCAGCCTTAATGTCATTCCAACTTTAGCTACTTTCTAAATTGTCGTACCTAATCCTGCCTCATTTTTGCCACGCAGCATTTACATGGTTAAAGGTATCAACCCATGCATGCACCACACAGCCACAACCCCAGCTGTAGGCATAGAGGGTCATGTAGCCATGTGGCCATCCTTTACATTTTGTTGAACCTTTGAGTCATAAAAAATTGTACGTGTGGAAGATGTTCTGTCCAGGATTTGGTGTACAGGACACCAGGTGACTTCACATGAAGTAAAATGGGTGGGGATTAGATGAAATTTCAAGTGAAATCACCTGGACAGGAAATTTGCTCCCTTTCGAGAGGTTTTCTAATAGGAAAGGATGTCCTCTCCAAGATTTGGTGTCCAGGACATTAGGGGATGGCATATGGAATAAAATGGATGAGTGATGCATTTTTTGAATATGGAACATGCATGCCCTGATGTACTGAACACCATCCTGAACACTAAATCCTGCACAGAACATCTTGAGTCAATCAGTAATCTATGTTTGGCCCAACATCTGTTTACATAAAATCCATGCTTATATGTGTAGGGGCCTGAAACATTCACATCAGCATTGAAAAGTAATTTACTTTTTTTGGGGCATGTGTTTATCACTTTCCAATGCTGACGTGAGAATTCTTAGGTCCCTGTACACACATTGTATTGTTCATGAATTTTGAGTGCACAAAATTTGGAGTGTGTTTAACCTCAACATTTTCACTTAGACATTCTCTATTGCTCACAAGACCAATCTACTGTGCAAATATACTCCAACAAAACCAGGTGTTTTTTTCTTTTCTTTTCTTTTCTTTTGGAGTATGTGTGCACTATAGACCATCAAAGGATCCAAGCTACTGATGTACTTACAAAATCCTTCAGCCCGAAAGTTTCCGTGATGATACCTAGGGGAGAACAGATTAATCCGTCAGTGTAGAAGACCTACCCAATAAAGTAAATTTTATTTCACTTTTGTCAAACATTTTGGGTACGTATCTGTCTCCTGCCCAAGCAAATTAATCTGCCAGCAACAGAGGGTTTTTTCTCCACGATACATCTATCGTGAATAATCTACCATGCGCCGCTTAGCTAGTTAGTTTTATTATCAATTAAAGAGGTAACCCCACAAGCTTGAAATTCAATGCCCCCTCCCATCCACGTCTTCTAAGAAGAACTTGCCGTGCTTGCTCTAAGACAGTGAATCAACTCCCGTTAAAGAATCTTATCATGTTTGACCAAATCCTTTAGGTCCAGTCTGGTTGCCATGAAAAGGTTTTTTTATGACAAAATTTTCTCGAAAATTCATTTTCAAGCCCCTTAAGGATTTGGTGAGATAACTTAGAGTGTGCCTAAATAAGGAATGACCTTAGGGCCGACACATCAGTACCAAAAAAGTGAGTTAATACTTTTTGGGGTTGTTTTTCACTTTTAACGCTGATGTGTCAGTCCTAAGGTCATTCCTAATTTAGGTACACTCTAAGTTGTCTCACCAAAATCCTGCCTCTTTTCAAGCTGTCTGCTTGCCTTGGAAGGTTGGTTTTCTCATATTTTTTGTATGATTATTTTCTTCCCTTTTCTTGTGGGATTTTATTTTCTTTTCTTTTTTATACAATTCAACACAACCAGAATGGGCTTAAAGGGTTGGAGATCCTCCGATATGGCACTGGGAACCCAGCAGCAATGCTTTATTGCTCGCTTGGATTAAATTGCAGTGGCATGCTAATAGGGGAAATAGGGAAATAGAGACTAGAGAGCTTTTCCTTCTTACCCTTTCTCCAAGTGATTGTGGGGATGGAATGTGATGACCACCTCCAATTTGCAAGCTGGCCCCTCAAGCACGAATCATCTCTAGTTGAACGTCAACTGAAGACATATATGCTGATGCTTCACAAGGGAATTAAAATAATATATAGATATATTTTTGCTATTATATTTTTATCTATGTTTTTCATTGAAATAGAATAGAATGAATGGAACGGATAGGTGTTTTTAGAGTATTTTATAATAAACGAATACCACTGAAATTGGAGGAAAAATTTTATAAGTCTATTATAACATTAGTCTCATTTATAAAACAAAATATTGTCCAATCAATAAATAATTCATATATAGAAGGAACGTGCCTGTCATGAGGATGGTGAGATTGAGGAATGGCAAGTCTTAAGAAAGAGTACCAATAAATAAATTAGTAAGAACTTAGAAAGAACATAAATAAATAATAAGATAAGCGAAAGTCATTAACATGATTAGAAGACCAATGACTATACCAATAAGAAAGAGTGAGGTGATGCGAGTTGAAAAGGTTAAAAAATATCAATAAAATTGACTTGGTTTTTTTCCTCAATAAAATGACAGTTGGGATCTTATATGGTGTTGTTTCCTTTAGTAGTCCCATAGCGATCACCACATAATAACACATGGTGAATATTTAAAACTAATGTCAAATTTTTTTTTTAAATAAGCGTCGAATGTGCTTTTAACCTTGTATTTTGTTATTCAAACAAAAAAGAAAAAGAGAAAAGACACCTTGTATTCATTGCATGTTTGTCTATGGTCATCTCTATTAAATTGTTGTGAGAAAAACCACTATAGGATGACAGAACAAGACTTGTGTAACTGGTCATAAATGATGATACACAAAATATGTTTCTTAGATGATCACACGATAGACCAGATCTCTCGGCTCCTGTAGGTACAAATAGAGAAAAGGACTTGAGGAAGGTCATCGGTATAGTGCTAGCCTAAGTCCCTCCAATGCTAAAATCAGAATTTTCCTTAGAATAAAAATGACAACTTGTTTTTTTAGAGTTTTTTCTTCGTATTTTTGTAGACCTATGCCTCATTTTATAAAGGAGGGGAGAGCGCTTTTCTAGGGAGAGCGCTTTTCTAGGGATCGCCTTGTGAACCCCTAGCTATGATGGACATTCTGTTGCTTGATTATCTACTAAAATCTTAGAATTGATTATCCGATGCTATCAATGACAGGTATCTTGAGAAAGATTCTTTGAATTGGTTTCATCTTACCTTATCTATTTTATGGCTTGCTTCGGCCTCTATTGCTTAGTTTTGACACACATCTCAAATCAAACTGTCATGCCGAGTTGGTCTTCTATACTGGTTTGTCGCACTAAGCCAGCTAGGCATGCTAATCCAACTTGTTACCCAATGCCGAGCTAACCTGCTTGGCCGATTCTATTATGATGAATCATGTTTGCACCGACTTGTTTTTAAATGACATCTATTGACCCCTTGGCCTTCACTACTTGGTTTTATTGTTCAGCTCTACTAAGCTGAACTAACCTTTTGTATTGATCTATTGTTTAAAATCAAATCGAATATACTAATCGGAGGTGACTAGATAAACCGACCCTCTCAATAAGTAATTAAGAAAAGACTTTGTTACGTAGTTCAATACTCTCCATTGTCTATTTGTTTTTACATAGACAACCTTTGTTAGGCATCACATTAATACCAGCATAATCTCTTTATCAAGGATGGAGCTTGATTACAATTAGTAGTATTATTGATTGAGGAATATTGTTTGTATGGCCTCGAAATATAAGGCATCCCTAACGTACAAATTAAGCTCTGTCCTGAACTAGTCGAGGGTTAAGTGGTGACACACCCCTGCTGGGAGTGTGGGGGCCAAGCATCTAACCCAATTTTTTTGGGGATAATTTTTAGATTTTGCTTTTGTGTTGTTTGTTAAAAAACCTTTAAAACTAGGGGTATCAATAAGTCGAGATTTTCCCATCTCAATTCAGGCTTATCACATGAAGGCCAAGCTCAAGCTCATGACGAGCCTGAGTTGCCAAGTTCAGTCTCCACTTGGGTTCGCAAAGGTAGGCTTCAGCTCAACTTGTAAGTAAAAAAAAAAACAAAGACTCAACATCATTATAACCCATCAACCTAATTTCTTTTATTTGAACATTACTATTGTCACAATATATTACATTATAAAATTATTAACCAAGCCAACTTTTGACTAGCCGAACTTAGTGAAGCTCAGCTCAAGCTCACTTAATCAATGAGCTTAAATCAAAGCTTAAGTTGAGCTAATTGGGTCATTGACATCCCTAGTTAAACTCCCTGGATTTTGTGCGCACAAAAGAGGTGCATGGACCAAGGACGGACACATCAGCATCAAAAAGTGATAAGCACTCTCTAAAAAAGTGTAAATCACTTTTCCATGCTGATGCGTCAGCACCCTGGTCCTTGTGCACCTCTTTTGTATACACGAAATCTGAGCTCCTAATTAAAACCCTAGTTTTGAAAAGGAGAGTTTTTAGAGAATAAGAGGCAACCTCAATAGAGCAATTGGCTTTTCTTTTGAACATAAAGAAAATCTGTGTGAGTTTGCGGACATATACAATCTTGCCAATCACTTAAATTGCTATATTTTTATTTTGTTTTTTGGTTCCTGTGCACCGTCTTGATTCCTAATGGAGATTATTTGAACACGTCTTCCCCCCCCCCTCTCTAACCCTGACTCGGTCGTGCTTGTGCTGTCGTATGACACATACCCCCAAAAGTGAAAAGCACCTACCTAAATTTTATTTTTCAGGGTACGTGTCATACAGCAGCGCAAAACATTACAAATTAGTAGGCATGACTGAGGAGATGATCTAAACCCCTTACTCCCATGTCTGCACAGGCCACCAATCGTGGCATTTATCTTTCGCACGGCTTCCGTCCGTCACCACGCGCGCGGTATCTCCCATGAGAACTCCGTTAGCCGTCCGTTCCCACCGTCCCCACCGGGTGGCGTGCCGAACACAAATTGCTTTTGCTTTTCAAACAATCACAGAGATAGCGAGAGAAGTATAGGTGGTCCTACCCTCCCCCTCCCTCCGCCCATCACCCACCACCACGCGTTTTCCAATTATTTATTATTATATTATTCTCTCTCCCTATCCTTCTCTCTTTCTTTTAATAAACTTTCTAATCTGTAATTCACGAGTATCGAGTCTGCTTGACACTAGAGCCCAGACGCTTTACCGACTCTGAGTCAGTTGGACTCGACCGACGAGATGGTCGGGTCGGGTGTAGAGAAGATTGGGAGTGTGTGTGCAACTCTTTCAAAGAACTTTGTTAGGGTTTTGCCCTTTTGTGTTGCTAATGCAATCCCCCTTTTCCGCTTTGACATTTCCCCAAGTCAATGAAAAGCTAAAGTGGTTTGAGATTGAGAGAAGCTCTGTAATACCGCTTCTCTCTCTTGAGACTTTATAACCTCTATCTTCTTTTCCTCCATTTATATATAAATTATTAAACCCTGAGCTTGGCTTTCTGTTCATCTCACCACTTTTCTCTCCAACCTTTGAAAGTCAGCGCCAGACTCTGTGGCTCTGTCCCCTCCATCTTTCTTTTTCTCTGAATCTCGTGTGTTTAGACGGGAGGAGGAGAAGCAGCAGCGCCGGCTGAGGCAGTGTTCAATCGTTGAGTAAGTCGTGCATGCTTCAAGGCCACCCCTTAAATTTCGCGACATGGGAGACGACTGGGATCTGCACGCGGTCGTGAGAGGCTGCACCTCCGCTGCCACCACCACCAACACCAACCCCATGGAAGATCCTTTGTCTTGCTTTGGTCCATTGGTTCTTGACCAAGATGACCAGCTTCTGTGTTTTCCCGATATCTTTGAAACCCGGACGGCTATTGAGGAATTAGCTGCACTGTACAAGCCCTTCTTCCCCAAGTTGGAACATCTCTCCTCACAGAACATTTCCACTTCCCTTTCGTCTTTTGGGGGATTGAAAGACCAGCCACAACAACAGAAACTGCAGCAACAACAGCAGCCTCAGAAGTCCCTTTCTGGGTCTGCTAAAGCCGCCGCTACTATAACTACTACTCATTCTCAGACTCCTCGATCGAAAAGAAGGTCAGTTTGCTTTGTGGGTTTTACTATAACTGTGATAAAAATGAAATTTAGTTTATACCGATGTGTTAAAATCTACCTCCCCTTCTGTTTGATAAATTTACAGAAAGAACCAGCAGAAGAGAGTGGTGTGCCAGGTACCTGCCGAGGGCCTTTGCTCCGATAAGTGGGCTTGGCGTAAATACGGGCAGAAACCCATCAAGGGATCCCCCTATCCAAGGTGGGTCTCTAGGGTTCTTACTCATTTCTTTCTCTTATCTTTTTCTTTTTATTATCTCTGATTGTATTCCTCTTCTTTGCTGCTTGTTCCAATAGGGGCTACTACAGATGCAGCAGCTCAAAAGGGTGTTTAGCGAGGAAACAAGTCGAGCGAAGCCGCTCCGATCCTGGAATATTCATCGTAACCTACACAGCTGAGCACAACCACTCCCCCCCAACCCACCGGAACTCCCTTGCTGGCAGTACCCGCCACAAGTTCCCTACCCCTCAACAAACCACTACAGGGGGGAAACCCGAGACATCCACCGGCCAACCATCTTGTTCTTCTCCGGTTTCAACAACCACCGGTCTCTCTCCAACGACCTCTTTAACTACCGCCATGGAAGACGAGCTTCTCCAACATGCCAATCAGGAAAGCAGAGAAGACGATGAGGAAGACATGGTGGAGGAAAACGAAGATGATGAGCTTCTCATCCCCGACACGGTGATGAACGACGATTTCTTCATGGGCTTAGACGAACTCGCCGGACCCACCAGCGGCACCCCCTCCTCAGCCGGCCTTGCCTTGGACGACGAATTGACGGCCCAATCACCTGAGAATTTCCCGTCTCCTTGGCTCGCCGCCACCTCCGGCGGTGGCAGCTGATACGCCGGAAAATTCGCCCCTCGGATCGGATACAAGATTCCCCCAACTTTCCATTCTTTTCTTTTTGTCCGCCAGATAGGGTGAAAGAGAAAGAGAGAAAGAAAGAAACAAAGAGAATCTCCTAATCTGCTGCGCCCACACTTATTTTCTAAATTCCACCATTACCAAGTCTTGGAGCAGAAGAGTTATTGAATCAATCTTTGCCAGCATACACTAATAACATAAATTAGTCGCAAATCCTCTTGACTCGTATAATTGTGCATCAGCATGACTCATGACCATCACCTCTCTCCCCTGATTGTTTCGAGGTCAACGCGGATACTTCCAAGCTTTTACCACTATGTTCATAATTGTATTCGTTTTTACTGGCATATGAAGATTTTTTAACGTTTGGACTGTCAGACTTTTTTTTTCTTTTTGGGTTGAGATTGGACTGTCAGCTTGGAGCTCTGTAAATATTGTCGGTTCCCCATCCCCAAGGCTGAAACCGGCATCTCCAAATCTTTACAGTACTGTAGATGAGAGGTGATCGAATATATTTTATTATAATATCTTATGCATTCAATTGGAAGCCAATGAATACCTTAATTAGCATAGTTTAATGAGTCATCTTCACATCATGCAACTTTAATGAAGATATTTAATAATCTCATCTAACTGTCCCATTTTTTTTTTTTTCTCTTCCTTTTTCTTTTTTTCTTCTTTTGTTAAAAAATAAATTGTATAGTATAGCGAGGAATTTCAAATTCCATCATCAACAATTCTGCAATGGATTACATTGACGCCCATTAATAATGCAAGTTTGTCGATTCAGAAGCGACCTGTGTAATAAATGAACAGTTATGTGGAGCATGTTGAAAAAGGTTTTGAAAAATGCTCAGCTTTTTTTAAGCAAAATCTGGTCGTTTGACTATATTTAAACAAAAATAAAAGTAGAACTCACATATCATTTGAGATAGGTTTACATGGGTTTGTGTTCACTTCAACAAGGATAACAATGTCATAGGATTAAATGTTCAAAACTGTTAAGGGGTGAATGAGAAATTGTTTTCAAAAGTACCTAATTGATCATTAGTAAAGCTGTGAAATTTGAATAGTGGATTAACCTAACAAATTTTTTGTGTTCATATATACTAATGTTGAACATAAGTTTAGACCCAAGGGGTACCGATGTTTTGTAGATAGGGAAAGACCTAGTCAACATGGGTCAGACCTGTATTTAAACACGCGAGTCGAACTGAGTCAAATCGGGTTAGGTTGGGTCAATAAGAAAAATAAATAAATAAAATTTTTATTAATATATATATTTTTGTTTTCTTCTAAAATCAATGTCTCTTTGAACAGGTTTTACAGTTTTGCCTTGTGGGAGTGTATTTGTACGGTTTTATAACTATATCCTTAGAAACTATTTGACCAAATAGACACACATGTGGCTATTAAATCACATATATTGATACATATTCATTCCGTATGGACATATAGGTGTCTCTTAAATCATCCCTTTTAGTACCGTACGGATGTGTAAGTGGTTATTAGATTGCAACTATTGGTTATTTGTGACTGTTCGAAATCAAAGGTTGTATCCATATACTTGTTCTAAACAAACACAAAAAAATCTATAAATAAAAGATCCCTCCATCATTCCATTCATTCAAATTTTCAGTCAAACAATTAGTGTCATAGTGTATCCGTGCATGTCAGTGTTAGTGTAAGAGAAAGGTATAACACAAGTTGGTTCACCAGATACATTGATTGTAATGTTGCTTTTGTGTGTGGAAGATCATTATATCTTAGGAGGTAGAAGTCTAAATTGATCGTAAACACCTATGTGAGAGACAAATTTGTCTCAAGGACATAGTGTTAAACACTAACCTTGATCTTCTTAAGTGAAGTTTCAATCATCTAAGTCAAATAAGTAATTTCATTATTTAATTCAAGTATTTTCATATTTTATAGTGTCATGCACATATATAGAATATTAAAATAATAATACTAAAATAACAAAACAAGGTAATATGTTTTTTTGGGAAGTAACAAGCTAATATGTTGGATCTTATAGACTGGTCTCTACCTTACATATGGGTGTCACCCAAGAGATTAGCTTGACTGCAAATCCGCTTGAACTGGTAGAAAAAACTCCATTTGAATTATTTGTTTTGGTAAATAAATTTCATTTGAATTTTAAAAACTCTAAAAATAGTAAATAAATCATATGGTTATAAATGTTGACTTTGGTGTGTTCAATTATTTATGGGGTAGTATGAAAAAAATGATTTAAGAGGATTTACCCAAAAAATAATCATTTAAGGGGGATTTTACCAAAAAAAAAATCATTTAAGAAGGAATCCAACCACTTGTGTGAAGTCCCAATCCTCTGAACATAAGACATGTGACAACTTCTGGGGGTCAGACTCATTTACAGGTTCTCTGGCGTCAAACCCAAGACACTCCTGTAAAATAATAAAACAAATTGTTAACCTATAAAGGTAAAGGTGTTTGGGGTTTTTATACAATAATTAAAAGCATTGCGTGAAGCTCACATATACACATCTTTTGAATTTAGATGATTATAATTCGAGCTTTTTGTAGATGAGGGAATGATTTGGTTGTGCTGATAGCTTTTTTTTTTTTTTGGGTAAATGATTGTGCTGATAGCTAAACGCAGGACTTTCTTACTGTTTGCAAAGCTTAGGTCAGTCCACAAATACTGTAGAGTGGGCTCCAATTTGTTTATGTTGCAAACATAAACATGTAAAGAGATTTGAGTCTATGTGTCCCATGGACAAGATTTTAGCCTCAGAGTTTGTCATGGTTTGATCAATTTAACTAGCGCTATCAATAAGCCAAGCTAGCTGCTGGGCTTGGGTCGTCATAAGCTGAGCCTAATCTGAGTGTATATATGTTACGGTTTTATATATATATGTAAGTGTGTGTGTTTAGTACAGGACCTAATTTTTAGGTAAATATATATTTTTTTTATAAGAATTTTTATTTATTTATTTGAGTAATTATTATGTTATATATCAGTATTATATTTTATAAAAAATAATTAATTTGACATTTTTAATAAAATAATTGATTTGACATATAATAAATTATTTAGATTTTATTTGTTAAAGTTAATTTTGTTTTTAAAGTTAATTTTGTTTTTCTAAAACAAAGAAGAAGTTACTTTTGGTCTCGTATTACTGTTCACCCACCCGAAAGAACGAAAGAAAGATACTTTTGATCGATTGTAGATTGTAGACCGAAAGAATGATTGTCTGTGTTGATACAGACCTCTATAGATGTACATTGATTGACACATGATGTGTTTTTTGAGTTTGGTCTCTTTTTTAACATTCTTTTGAACGTTTTTAACCCCCAAAAGCAATACATGTCAGCTTATCATTCACATACACATTACAGACACTTTTTCATCACAGAGCATTTTCTTCCCTTGACACCTTTAGTTGTACAAAGCAAAAGTTCTGTGATAAAAATGCCTCTCTATGGTGAATTATGAACAGACATGTGTTGTTTTTAGAGGTAAAAGGGTCCAAAAAAGTGTTCAGTTGAAAAAGTAAGTGGTCAATAAAAGACATCAAATTCAAAAACACACCTTTAGAGGTCTATCTCAAAACAGACAATCATCCTCCTAATTGTTTTTTTTTTTTTTTTGGGTAATGAGTTCTCCTAATTGTAACCATCCAATTGTCTCCCCTAATCAGATCAACTAGTGGCATACAGTTCTTGGCGCAACTGCTCAAAATGATCCATGCGTTTTGCCATCTCAATCCCTTTCTCGGTGACAATTTTAAGGCAAACTCCAAACTAACCCATCATACCACTGAAAATAAAAAAAGTTAAAAGGAACCACCTCTCCTCTTTCTCTTTAATTTGAAAAAAAAAAAACCTAAGGAGGAAATCCAGGGTTGCCCATGGCAAGAAAAGTACCTATGATATGATTTAAGAAAAAATCATATCTAAAAATAAAATAAAATATAAGAACAAAGAAAATGTTCTGTGATGAAAAAATATGTAGTGTTTATGGTGAATTACAAGTTGACACATGTTGGGTTGAGATTATAAATGTCCAAAAAAATTTTAAAAAAAAAGCTCAGATGAAAATGTAGGTGTCAAAAATAAACACCAATTTCAAAAAGCCAAATAATCAGCTGCAGCAAATTTTGCTGTAGCATGACTAAAAAGATCACAAAAAGACAAAGGCCCATGTTAAAAGAATACCCAGGCTTTTTTACTGTGCTACAAAAAGCTACAGAAAAGTTTGCCACAACTGATCAATCCTCATTCAAAAACCATCATGTGTCAATCAATGGCACACCTACAAAGGTCTGTGTCAACACAGAGAATCATTTAAAGGAACAGTTAGGGCATGATACAAGTACCGGGTCCCTATTTTGCCACATCATTCCTTCGTATGGTTTAAAAGACAAGACAACCGAAAAATAATAATGTTTTCTTTTGTTTTTTGCCTTTATTTTCATTTATTTACCTTTATCGGAGCCAATTAATTCCTGGTGAAGCGGTACTGAAAAAAAAATTAGATGAATCTTGTGAGAACTGTGAAAATGGCATCGGGGTGTGGACACATCAGCGCCGAAAAGTGATAAGTGCCCCTCAAAAAGTGTAAATCACTTTTTGGTACTAATGCGTCAGCTTCTCTGGTGCCGTTTGCACAGTTTTCACGAGATTTGTTTGCACATAATCCGAACCCAGCGGTACCAGATAGAATGTTGAACCAACAACTACTGCTAACTACTGAAAGCCATAAATAATATGGTTTAAATTCAAAACCCTGATGTACAAAACAGTTGGTTGAATTGAAGGAACTGATTAGCTTATTAGATAGACACTTCTAATTAAATTTGACCCGATTTGGGGTCTGGATCCAACCAGTGGAGAACAGTGTTTTGGGGTTTTGTATTAGGTCTTGATTTTCAGGCTGCTGTACTGTTTATTATAATCTCTGATTTTTTATAATAGTAAAATCTCTCGTCATTTTGTCCTATGGATGTAAGCTTTAAATCAAACCATGTAAATCGTCTTTTTCTTTGTATAATTGTTGTTCGCATTATTTTCTCTCTTCTAATTTTGTTGCATATGATCCCAAATCTAGGTTTTTCGCACAACAGTAGTGTTAAAATAAAATGTAGCAGTGTTGATGAATGTCTAAACAAGTGTTCAAAGAAGGTGACAAACTGGGGATGGTCCAAATGTCCAGTCAATCAAACCATTGATGAAAAGGTATAATAATCTAGTCCGAAGTTCTGACCATTCCAAGACTAAACCACTGATCAAAGATCCAAATCATCCAGTTCTTAATGCAAAACCGTGCCTCATGATTTTCACATCCATTCCTCTCCCAGCTGGAATTAGGTGCAAATGAATTTCGTACAAATAAGTGCAAACACCAGGGGGCTGATGTATCAGCACCGAAAAGTGATTTACAATTTTCAGGGGGGCTTATCACTTTTCAGGGCTAATGTATCCACACCTTGGCGCCATTTGCACAAAATTCATTGCACCTAATCTTCTGGGCTTGGATTATATACGAAATTTGCTTTTCCTGATGTATTAGGATGACATAGGGGGCTGAATATCAGTACCTAAAAGTGACTTTCACTTTTTGGGGGGTGCCAATCACTTGTCAGCACTGATGTGTCCACCCCCTAATGCCATCCTAATACATCCGGAAAAGCAGATTTCCGTATACAATCTTTTCTGTAACCTTCTGCATTCCTCTCTGACTGTTAACCTTTGCTAATGTTCTGCATTTTTTAGGTGGTTGACATGTGGAGAAAATTTTTAAAGGCCAAACTTTCACCTTTTTCACTTTATGTTAATTTTTTCATCATCTGTCGACCACCAAAATAGGCAAGACGTTAGCAGAAGTCTAACGATTGGGAGAGGATCCAAAATGCATGGTTTTCGTTACATTTTAATCCCTTTAATTACCTATTGATGGTGTCACAGTCCACATCAGCCGTTGTGTTAGAACGGCTTTCAACTACCCATCCATTTTTTAAAACATTGGGAGGGATTGGTTATTACAGAGGATCTAGACCTATCATCGTATGGGTCTCATTTAAGAGAGATTCTATAAAAAATCAATTCTGACAATCGAAATCATAACTTTCATCGTTTTACATTTTAGCTTCTCTGGAGCTTTAAATTTCACTGTCCTATAAAGCAATAAAATATATCGTTGAGATCATCTCATTACAATAATCTTTAATATATAAATGATTGCTTACGTGAGACACTCGTCGTCCAGTGGATTTCCATCTTTTGTGCATGAGAGATGCATACCAATTTTTGTATCTTTAACACCTTTTTAGGTTACAAATTATCCAGATATTTATTTGGATCTGATTTGTATTTGGTCTATTAATGTAAATATGGTTTCACGTGTATTCGTTCCGATTAAATATTTGATTAATTTAAAGAAATATGTTATCGGTCTTTATTGAATTTTCAGAAAAATATCTACATCATTTAAGTTAAAATATATGTATATAATTTTGTATTTATTATATAGGTACAAAATCAATGGTTATAAATTAACAATTATATTATAATATTGTAGGCCTTATTACACTGAAACCACTATGTAAATAAAATATCTAAACCTTAAACATCAGGAAGCTTGATGGAAAGAGTGCTTGTGGAGACCATGATATTGTAACAAATGACAAGTTATTAATATAATTGGATATTTGGATCCTAAACGAATGCAAATTACTTTGGTAGATCTTGCCTTTGAAGACCAGTTTTCTATTTTGAGAGTACAAGTGAATCCCAGGATTTGGTACGAATCCAACATGAATGAACAAGATACGAACCTAACATAAATGAACAAGGTACAAACGGCATAGGGGTAGATACATTGTAACACCCTCGAATTTGGATTTAGGTATGGATCCATATCGCTCCAGATTCGGATTCGTTACTATTTATGAATCTGATAATCCACATAGAAATTAGCATAAATCCTAGGCCCCACAAGTAAGATCCAATATAGTTCATATGTTCTCATTTAAATTTTTTTAAGTCCACTTAATCCAATAATCATATTTCAATAGTTTGCAAAAGTACATTCAATATTCACTAATCACATATATTCATATCAAGATGCGGAAGCGCAATCTAAAATCTACAAAGATCATAATAATCCAATAATATAAGATCGAAAGAGAAATATCACTAGGATGTCCTCTCACTTAAATATACAAAGGGAAACATCTACTAGTTTGAAAATATGATTCCAACACAAAGGGATAATCCCAAAATATGTCCAAAATAAGGATAAGAAATACGAAATGAAAGCCATGGATGTCATAGCAAGTCCCTCGAATTGAGGACCTGCAACAATAATCAGTCTGAAAAATAAACAGTTAGGTTAGTCCCAACCTATAAGAAATCTAGTAGATTATAAATGATTTGAAATAAAATACATATTGAAATACTAGTATGTTCAAAGGTCAATACAAAGTTAAACAAATATCGAAATAGTAATCATAATCATACTAGTATAAAATAATAATAATCACATGTCAAACAGGAGGCAGTGATTCAATACGAAAATCTAAGTCCGAATAATAAGTCAATGCAAAGGTCAAGGGTCGCAACTTGATGTTATGTATTAAATCATGAAACATCAAATGTTCTATGATTTCAGAGTGCTCAGATTTTGGTGTTCAAAGTGTTCGGAGTCCATGTGATTCACAATGTTCGAAGTTCAATATTCGAAGTTCAACATACGAACTGCTGTAGTATGATTCTGATCCCATGAAGGAGGATTCTTCTTGAGGAGTTGAGAAAGAGGGCTTCGATATTTAATCACATTGGGAATAAAATCAGCCATATAGTTTACAAGTCCAAGAAATTGTTGAATTTGTTTGACTGTTGTCAACTTGTTAGGAAACTCTTAGAGAGCCTTGGAAATGTGCGGCTACAACTTGTATTGGCCATTGATAATGTGCATGCCAATGAAATCAACTTCTGTTACAACGATAAGCATCTTCTTTTTTGACAGCATGATGCCATATCTATGGAGGATATCCTTGAATTCTTTGAAGAGATTGAGATGAGCTTATTGATCAGGAGAAAACAAGAGGATATCATCAATATAGATCAAATCATTGTTTAAAATTGTTGAAAAATGGTAACCATGGCCTTTTGAAAATGGGATGGTGCATTTTTCAAGCCAAAGGGCATGACAGTCCACTGAAAATGATGGTTTGGGATTGAAAAGGCAGTTTTAGGTCTATCAGCTGGATCTATCCCGAGTTGCCAAAATCCTGCTTTGAGGTCAAACTTGGAAAATACAAAAGCTTTGGTGAGATGTTGGAACAGTGAGGACCTTTGGGGAATAGGGAATTTGTCATCAGCCAAAAAATGATTCAAAGGTTGATAGTTAATGACAAGGTGGAGCTTGTCACATGCCTGTTCTGCTCGATTATTTACATAAAAAGCTTTACAAGCCCATGGAGATTAAGTGGGTTCAATCAGTCTCTCTTATTCAAGTTGCTGAAGTTCTTGAACTGCTAAGGCATAATGGGTCAGGTTCATGCTCCGATGACTAGCCTTAGTAGAGTTAATGTCTTCATTGAGCTTGAAAGGAAGATGAACAAAGAATTGAGAATTCTGCCAGAGTGGGTTAGGATGTTTGGTAAGAAATTCACTGTGAGAATCTGCACAATGAAAAGTTAGGAGTTCAGTTGTGATCTGGGCAAATGGATCCGGGTCAAGGTGACGAATATACAAGTTTGGGACTAAGGACCATAGAAGGCAAAAGTCTTTGTATTTTAAACCTTCTGCAGTCCATCTCAACTGAGGGATGGTGTGGAGAATATCAAAGCCAATGATGAGATCTTTTCCCGAGAGAGAGGATCCAAAGACTCGGTGTTGAATGGTTAGGGTTGGAAAGAGTTCAATGAGGATCAGTTTACTGATACAGTCAATCTCAAAATGAGCACCATTGGCTGCTCGAAACTATTGGGAACAGGATTGCTAGTGAGATTGAGGAAGAAGTTTTGGGTTAATGATGGAAGCAGCAACGCCAGTGTTAAAAAAGGCAATGGCTGTGAGCGGTTTAGTGAATTTGGAAAGACGAATAGAAATTGGTGCTGCTGGGACTGGTTGGGATAGGAAGGAAGTGCCAGAAGAGGTAAAAATTCCGTTAATTCCAATAGTTGCATACTCCTCACTATCTGAGCTGGAGCAATCTGAAGAATCACTGTCATCATAAGTGAACTGGATTACAAACAGTGATTGAGGAGTCTGTTCTTTTAAGAGGGAGTAGACTGATTCCACATCAGAGAAATCTGATATGTCTGCGTGTTGTGTTAATTGTTGGAAGAACTGTTCTTTCTTTTTCTGTTTTGGGCAGGCCTTTGCATTGTGCCCTTTCTTGTTACATATGAAACATCTTGTGCCCTTTTTTCCTCTGAATTTCTTCTTGTAAAGAAATTTCCATTTCTTTTTTTTTCAATTTCTTGGGATTAAACTTCAGGGAGAAGTCATACTTTTTGAAGTGCCTTCTCTTTTTCTTTGTAGCACAAGTGTTCTGATCCTTGCATTTGATGCATAAATTAGGTCTGTCGCAAGAATTGCCGAGCTTCTTGGCAATTTCATCAATGGTGCTCAAGAATTTCTTCTGGTTGCACAATTTTTCAAGAGCTAACAGGGTCGTCTGATAAATTTCTCCAAGTGTTGCATTCTCGAGATTCATTCCTTTTGTTTCAAGGAGTTTGAGGGCCTCATTGCCAAGGGGTTCTAGCAGAGAGTTTAAAAAAGCTTGCTTGAGATTTGGATCATCCATTCCTCCTAAAAGATAGAATCTTTTTGACATACCGTTGTAGTGTTTTTTCAAATCCTTTTTTTGTAAGAGTAGCATTTCATGCGAAGATATTCTTCTCTTGTTGTCACTGTCTGATGTGTTACTATTCCAAGAAACTCAGTGTGAAGGATAAGAACAAAACTTTCAATGGTAGAAGATTGAAGGACTTGCAACTGACGGTATTCTCCTAGGTTAATCCACCATTCTCGGAGTCTTCCTATTAGTCGAGATGTAAATTTGACTAACGTAGGACGTAGCTGTGCTTCAGGGATTTGCATTTCTGCATCAATCCACGTAATCATCTGAAGGAACTGATCTCGCCATTGAGATGGGGGAACATCATCAATAGAGAAGAGCGTTTTGAGGTCTGTAGTATCCTAGAAAACACGCCTCGATTGAGTAGTGTGTATCTGGGGAGGCAGTTCATTGGGATCCTCAACACGCGGTTCCTCTTGCATAGGCTCATGCATCATCAAATTGAGAGAAAGATCAGATTCTGAATCATCTCAAGATTCTGATTCACAGATTGCATTTATGGTGGGTATGGGTGGTGCAATTGTGAGGTTTTTGAGGAAGGATGAAATGGGATTAGGATTTTTTGCAAAGTCCATAAGGAACATGTCTGGTTTAGACGATGCACCTATAGTGGGATCTGGTGGGTCAGCCACTTGGCTGAGGTTTGGTCTCGGTTTAGGTGGTTCTAGTTCAGGTTAGGCATATCGTGGTTTGATCACATGATGATATGATTTTGGGAACATATCATACAGGTGCTGGTTTAAAGG
>JAOXJP010144257.1:0-13278 GCA_025762735.1 Platanus orientalis | reverse complement strand
GGGTTGACTCCAAATTTCATGAAGACATAATAATGAGATAAAAGAACCCTTCAATCATTTTCACATTAAATGATCTAGAATCCATATAAGGAAATCAATATTCCCATAAGGTTTGAATATAGGTTCACCAAAGCAAAGTTCATCCTCAACAAATCTAAGTCTCTAGGAAAAGAGAAATCATGCATATAAAGCCTATTCATTCACACAACCAATTTCCATAGAGATTGATCAACAAATCTTAGCAAACATATAATAAAAGCACATTTATAAGAACCTAAAAAGGAAAGTACAAAGCATAAATTGCATATACACTCATAAACCATTCTTATAGAGATTAAATCCATAAATCTTAGCAAACATAGAATGGAATCAAAATTTCTATGAACGTAGGAAAGAAAAGTTTGCATAAAATGCATATCCAAATCATAAACCATTTCTATAGAGATTACAATCCACAAATCTTAGAAAACATAGAATGAAATCACATTTCTATAAACTTAGGAATGAAAAATGCAATATAAACAATATATCCACTCACCTAAACCTTTTACTCCTTCTCTTGGAGTGGAATCTCTTTTAAAACCCTCTTGTCCTTGCCAATCCCTCATTCCTATATAAGAAAACAAAGCATTACATGGTTAGAACACATAAGCTAAGTTAGAAAATAGGAATCCATACTCATTTGGGTTAAATATAGGAAGAAAAATATTTATACTAGTATATTTCCAAGGTTGGGGGGGAAACTTACCAAAATGGGGAAGAAATTTTCCTTTCTCTCCTAAGCTCTCTAACCTCTTTAACTCTTTCTTTCTTAAGTGTAATCTAACCTATTTAAGGACAAAATGATGTTATATAGTAGTCACTGTATGAAATTACCCTTCCTTAAAAAGATTTCATGAGAAATAAAAAAGGAAACCAATTTTTTTTTTGAATCTAGCCATGTTGGGACCCATCCCGGACACCCCCCGGAACCCATCCCGAGAATAGGCGATTGATCTTGATTTGCAGCCTGAGATTTCAAGGTTTGGGAAATGACCTATGACTCATCATGGATTTAGACAACCTATTGCTGACATCCCTTGGGACCCATCCCAGAATTTGGGGACCCATCTCTATTTCTAGCTTGTCTTTTTCAAATTTGACCCTTGTGAGAAAAACAACCATAACTTTTTTTAGAAAACTTTGATTTGCACACTGTTTAATGCTTTGGAAACTAAACTTGTAGACTTACCAATAATGTTTGACTCATACTTAAATTATCTCAGGATTAGTATAGGTTTGCCTGTGAAGTTACCCCAATTATGAACTTGGGAAAACTTCATAACTTGAACAGTTTGTGGTCTAACTTGGGTTCTATACCTCTAAGTTGGTTCAAAGAGTTCCTACATCACTCTAAGGTCTGAATAAACACGTGAAAGGATAATTATACCCTTATAGGGATAAAATTATAATTTTATCCTTTAAATGCAACACGGGGTATTACAGGTGTTACACATACGCTAGGAGGTTGGTCCTTATTAGATCAGTTCTATAAGGCTACTACATCTATTGGTCAAGTGTGTTCGGGATTCTAAATAGAATCATGAAGAAGATTGATCTCTTTTTGTAAAGTTCTTATAAGATGGTCTAGACTTGTCAAGGAAACTGCATAAAATGAGTTGGGAGTCCATGTGATAGCCTTATGACGAGGGAGGTTCAAACATCAGGCATGTTAAAGAAATGAATATCCTGAAATAAATCTAGTGGATTACCTCTCAAAAGGAAAACTTGTGGGTGAAATATTGGGTTCATACTAGATACTTAAAGTATGATTCAATATGGACTATTAGAATGTTGTCAGATTCCTCATAGAGGATTTAGAAAAAAGATACTAGAAACTAGATACCAAGTGGAGTAATACAACTTCAGTATAGGGAATGGAAATATGACAAGAATCTGGGTGGACCACTAGAATGGGGAAGGAGTTCATATGAAAATACATGAGGAAAGAATTAGGTATGATGCTAGGCTTGATCGTTTGAGCAAAGTTTCTTGTTTACTTCATAATGGGAAATGGTACATGGGGCCATACTCATCTCCCCTTTAATGCATGCATGGGGTTCTCTAAACATGTTGGAAAGTCTGCCACATGATGAAGAGAATAGAATGATATAGACAACATCAGCACGGAGATTCACTTCGAAGCCAGCTTGGAATGTGATTTGGTCTACAGCTCCAAAGGTGGATTGATATGATGTAATCTGGTGATCTCGAAATATTCCTAAACACAACTTCGTTTCTTGGATGGTTATGACAAATAAGCTTCCTACTTAAAGTTAATTGTGTCACGACCCAAATCTATGGGCTATAATTTCTTCCCGAACCTGAATCCATGACACTGGATGGCACACCCCGAATCCGTATCTTATAGTGGGGAGCTCTCATTTTCAGAGTGTGACACTTATTTTCTTGTCACTTTCCATGTAAATTTAATTCTTTTCCTTTTTAACCATTTAAGTCCATATACCCATACAATATCGCAGTGGATAATACTAATAATGTGTACAAACCATTTACATTCATTTAAAGCAACAAATTACTCACTCATTTAAATTTTACCATGTCAAATGCAACAAAATAAATAATATCAATAATACATACTCTAAGTGTGACGGAAATAAACCATAATCAAGTCTATACTTAATTTAAAGTAAATGTAACTCCATATCTAACTAAAGGCTAACACGAGCCAATATTACAAATCCTAAATAAAATAAATGTATGTCCTCCATGTTTCCATCAGTAAGGTGATGTCAATTGGGGTAAGCTTGACGGGCTCAGTGAAAGGGATGCAGTTTATATAACAAAAAGGAGGTCAAAATAAACGTAATAACAAAACTGAAACCAAATGTAAACTGGCTTAAGCTGGGCTTCGACAAATACCAAATCATGTGCTACTAGGGTCACTAAGGTCATCTTCACCTATTGATGATGTAACCCAGTGATTGGGTACCTGGGGGTCATATAGGCCAAATCCGAAGGTAATATTTGATCACTAAGGTCGTCTTCACCTATTAATGTTACCCAGTGATTAGGTACCTAAGTAGAGTCATAAAGACTAGGGCATTGCGACCATCTTCGCCTATTGATGTGACCCAGTGATTGGGTACCTGAATAAAGTCATAAAGACTAGGGAACTGTAACCATATTCACCTATTGATATGACCCAGTGATTGGGTACCTAAATAGACTGGGCAAGTATTGCCTCTTCACCTATTGACGTGATCCAACGGTAGGGTACCTAAAATGACTGGACAACTAGTGTCCTTTTACCTATTTATGTGGCCCGATGGCAAGGTACCTGAGGGTTATAAAGACCAACTCACTTATAGGCCTCTGGACCTAAGTATATAGGGGTAGCATATCAAACCCAAATTCTAAAACCGATATATCAAATCAATGTTTGTGTAAAGTAATGTAACTACTACATAAGTATGCCATATAAAAGATATTCGTATGTTCTATCTTATAAAGATTATAAAAATCATAGACGTAAATCTCATGCAAGAGGCCAAATGCCAAAATACAAACAGGATGCTTAACCTAATTCTAAGGACATATATAATTCCTATGAACATAAAACCCTTTCCATGTCAATCACTGTCAATGATAAAAATCAAGTAGCCTAAATGCTCTAAAATTCATGTAAAAACCTAAATAGGATGTCTTAAGAAAATACCAAAGTACACAATACTAAAAGTAACATGCTCATACCACCAAAAGTACCAATAAATGCAAAGCCCAATGTCGTATACCGAATTTCTAAGATTTTTTTATGGCACTTCAATAAATAATCATGGAGATTTAATGTAAATCATGGAGAACTAATCATATGGTACTTCAATAAATAAGTAGAGATCATGAATTTGAGAGTTTCAAGGGAAATCAAGGGGTAAACCAAGATACACCACATAGAACCTTATAATCCATCAAAATCATATGAATCCAACTTTAATTTGTTTTTCCAATAGAATAAAGATTATCAAACTCACTCAACAAAGACATTAACATCATGTAACTAGCTCTATATTTCAAGAACTCATGAAAACAAAGTAATAAATCATTCATAAATGCTTAAATCCGAAGAAACTAGAACCCAACTCTAGGAAATCAACATTCTCATGAAGAATTGATGTGAATCCACCAAATCAAAGCTTATTCTCAACAAAACTAAAATCCTAGGGAAGAAAAAATCTACATAATTGCATATTCACTCACCAAATAAATTTCATAGAAATTGGGGCCAGAAATCTTTGAATATAGAATGGAAATCATACTTATATGAACCTAAGAATGAAAGAGTGTATGCATAAAATGTGTATCCACTCACCAAATAAATTTCATAGAAATTGGGGCCACAAATTTTTGAATATAGAATGGGAATCGCATTTCTATGAACCTAAGAATGAAAGAGTGTATACATAAAACGTGTATCAACTCACCAAAGCTTTAACTCCCTTCCTCCAAGAGAGTCATCTTCTAAAGTTTGTTTTCCTTTAAAAGACCTTTCTTCATCTGAAATTAAACCATGGTTTCACAATAAAATTCCATGAATTAATGATAAGAAACTAAAAATAAACCCTAATCTAGGCTAGATTTAATTTTCTAAGCACTACTTACTATGGATTTGAAGAAGAAGATTTTCCTCATTTCTTCCAAGTTTTTCTAAGTCTCTCATCCTTTCTAATATTCTTTATCTTCTATCATACTAACTCTAAAAAAAGGTCAAAAGGGGGTTTGGGGTTATTCCATAAGGGATCCCGAAAAAATAAGGCAAATCATGTATGGGCACAAATATCAAGGAGGATTCTGCCCAAGCTCAATTGATCAGGTCTAACCAATTGAAATGCTTATTAGGTTATCCTAGAGGGGGTGAATAGGATTTCAAAATTATTTTAACCCTTTTTGCAAGTGTTGGCATTAATTTTAATTAGATTTAAATATTTTTAAAATTAGTCCAAGTATGTGTGTGCTACAATGTGCCTACTCAAGTATTTTATCAAACACATAATGAGCTAGAGTAGCAATGTGTATGAAATAAAGAGACAACTAATCACACACTCAATCCACAATAAGAGATTTATAGTGGTTCGGCATGATGGCCTACGTCTACTCATCTAAAGCTCACTACCGAGCTTAGGTATATATTTTTTAGATTGCTTAATACAACATAGGTCAAAAACATACAAAACCTTACTACTTGCACACAACAAACTACACAATACACTTAATGTCTATGGCAAGTGTTATCAACTTCCGGTGTCTTTGGTGGAAGCAAAGCAATATAAAGATGAATGAATGTGCAAATGATTACAAGGGGATGTCAAATATTACCACTATTTGGTTGATGTTGTTGTTCTTTTACTACATGTGGGAGTGTTCCTTGTTAAGCTGGTTTGCCTTATACACCCATACTTCTTCAAGCTTTGGTTCTAGAGCTCATGGCTAAGTCAACCACAAAGATGTTTCCACTAAGAATAACCCAAACTACACCTTTCAAAGAGATATTAGCTAAGCAGAGTTGACAGGAAATCAAGAGAGAGATTCTTGAGGGATTGTCAAGCTTTGAGCTTAAGTAATTGAGTAGGAGAGTTTTTCACTCTTGGAAGCTCACTTTTAGCAAAGAAAATAACACTCTCTTGAATTCTTGACTTGATTTCCCTAATGAAAAAGTTTCCCTTTTATAAGGAATAAAAAAGGCTCATAATCCTTAGATTGAAATCTTTTTAAACGGGTAAGAAAAATTGACCCTTAATTCAAAAATGGAGTTTAATGTTTAAGTGAATTTTTTCAAATGCGACCGATCATGGGGTTTGTGACCGGTCATGAGGCCCTTTATAATAGGGCATTGTAAGAGCATGGGGGAGAGCTCATGATTTAAGTCCACAACCACCTCGTGACCAGTCGTGGACTTTGTGATCAATCACGAGGGGGTTTGGGACCCAAGATGCGTGACTAATCATGGGAAGAGGCCTAGCATTCGGGTGTTGATTTTGGGCACTTTTTCTATTCGTGGCCGATCACGAGGTTTGTGATTGGTCATAGATAGAAAAATGTTATTTTTCTCTTGTTGTGCTGCCATGATGTCTCCATGGACTTAGCTTTTTTTGGGGTGATTCCTACATGTGTAAAAAACACATTTTGGTTTACTCTACATGCATCCTAAGATGTTACATGCATGTCTTTATCTTTTGGGTGTTGGAACCCATCTTGAGTCTTGGTCTTCAAGGCTTGAGTATTTCATACTTGTCATGGATTGATAAATGATGTCCATGCATCAACACCCACCTTGATTGATCGAGTTTACGTACATTGATTGATCAGATGTATTCTTGATCGATCAGGCTCTTTCTCAGGAGATTAAGTTCCTCAATTTTTCCAACACCGACACTTTAGGGGAAAATGACTATAACTTTCTCTAAAAAACCGTGATTCATTCATTGTTTGTTTCATTTGAAAGTAAACTCCTAGATATTTCTTATGATGTATGGATTAAAAGTAAATTCATATAGGGTTGATATAGATTCACTCATGAAGTTATCTCAAATTTGTTAGTTGGGACAGCTTTCAAATCTGTCAAGTTCATGATTTGTCTTTGCTTCTTCACTTCTAATTCATCCAATTGAACTCCAATATCATAATAGACTTTCTAAAGTATGTAAAATAACATTTTTACCCTTATACATGGTCATTTACATTTTCTCTTTATGATCATTGCAAGGTGTTACAGATTGTGTAAATTGAAAAATCTTTGTATATCCCAATATTGTTTTTGTTGGAATGACTATGAAAATCTAGGGCACTTATTTTTTCAATGTACATTTACAAAATCCTTTTGGAGTTCTCTACTACGTATGACTTATCCAAGACAAAGAAGTTTTAGATCTTATATTTTTGAAGGCAACTAGATAAGGAGATGCTTTAGAGGGGCATCAATCATTGCTTATATTCCGAAACTTACATTTAATGCTTGCTTGTATCATCTATTATGGGACTGCAATCAAAAGAGATTTACATATTCTAATCATTTTAAGGTATATTGAATAACATTATCTTTGAAGTCAAGTAAAAAATCCATGGTATGAAGGTTGAATATGTAGACTCTCCATTAGCTAGATATATTGCTAGTGTTTGGGACTTGGCACTAAATGTGGAGAATGAATTTCAAAAAAGGTGTGTTTAGTCAATACCTCCCATTGGGTTTTGGTCATTTACTTGTGATGGGTCTTTGGACCAGGATTGTACAGGTTTTATGGAGGGTTGCTAAGAGATGATGCAAGAAATCCTTTAGTTGCTTACACTGGGAAGATGGAGAAGAGGCATGAATTATGGTTGGAACTTTGATCACTTTACAGAGGAATGATATTGGCTATCGAAAGGGATAACAAGAAGTTGAAGATCCAAATGGATTCTAATTGGCAATGGACATTCTCAATAAGAAAAGCCTATGCCTCTAGTGTCTTAAGCATTACAAGGAAAATTCATGCTTTCTTACCCATGCTAGAGAATTATGAGATCTACCATGTTTGAAGAGAAGTAATAAACCATCAAATATCATATCCCCGGCAAACATAAAGCATCTTGTATCCATTTGATTTTCATGTTTCTATATATATATATATATATATATAGATTGTGTGTGTAATCTCTTTTGATTAATCAAATTATTTTCTTATCTAAAAAAATTACTATTTTGGGAAACTTCTCATTTTCGCATATTCTGAAGAATATTTGATGCAAATATTTGAAGAATATCTTTTGAGTTATTTTAAGTATATATTAGGATGGTTTTGAGTAGAATTAGAAAATTTTCATTTTTTAGTGATTTGTTTTAATCTTTATTGCAATTACTAATGTAGTAGAAACTATAATCAATTTAGGAGGTTTTTATTTTTGAGTTTTTGGGGTCTATGGTCTTTAAACTTTTAATTGTAGGAGAATCGAATTAGTTTTGTTGAATGAAATTTTGAAGTAAAAGAGAATTCTCTCATCTTCCTTAATTCTTGGTATTTTCTTTTGTGATAATCAAGTCTCGTTGTTCTTAGTATTTTTCCTTGGGAAATTCAATAGGTTTATTGGAATGTTCTGTTTAATCACAGTTAGATTCATTCTTAAATGCTTATTGCATTAGGTTTAGTGGCAAGGTGGACCGACATAACATAAGCAAGTATCAGGTTTTATGAGGAAAAAAATGAAGTGGTGGAGGTGCAAGTGCATTTGGCATTCTTGTAGTTGTTGCCACTAATAGGGATGTTATGA
This sequence comes from Platanus orientalis, assembly GCA_025762735.1. Taxonomy (NCBI): domain Eukaryota; kingdom Viridiplantae; phylum Streptophyta; class Magnoliopsida; order Proteales; family Platanaceae; genus Platanus; species Platanus orientalis. Next base: position 4,980 of record JAOXJP010144257.1, on the reverse strand, counting down.
AGGGTTCCACCTTGAGTCTAATAACAATAGAAAGATTTACAAAAGTGGTAAGGTTGTGATATGCATGGAATCAAATGTCTCAAAATATCTTATATGCCTTCCGGCATATATCCATGTCTACCAGGATTGACACGACATATTTCTATACCGATAAAAAACATTTAAGTATATTATAAAATTTATTTTTCGGTTGACATAATATATGATATCGATATGTTGAACGAATATTTCCCTTTCGAAGTATATTATTGCTTAATGTTGATACTGTGTTGTTATGATAAAAAATTATGAAAAACGATATAATCCAAAAAAAGTAAAAGGATGGAGAGAAATGAAAAAAAGGGTGGCCCAATGCACAAGGCTCCCGCTAACGCGGGGTCTGGGGAGGGCAAGATGTACGGAGTCTTACCTCCATTTCTGGAGAAGCTGTTTCCATGACGTGAACCTGCGCCACCAGGGATGCTAATGGTAAGCCTTACCGTTGGGCCAAGCTGCCCTTTCTATGGAGAGAAATGAAAAAACAAGAAAAAAGAAAAAGAAGATAATCTACTTGTTTCATAGTGTTTGTACAATTAGATTATAACATGTTTGTCAACCATTATGTATGAATGTGTATTTTTAAAGAATATTGAAGTACAAATGTATTAAAATAAGTTATTATTTCAAATAAATCTTTTTATTCCCTTGTGCATATATAGTTGGATTAGACTATATTTTTTAAAGTTTCCACGATTTTTATAATAGTTCTTTTCAATATTTCCAACATCTCCGATATATATCTTATTTTGGTCTGTCCGATGTTTCTACCAACACCAACATTTTGAACATTGGTGATATGTTGTAGTTATTGCAATAGCATAATGTTCTATCAATAAAGTCACAACATGAGCACCAAGATAATCATGCCCCGGAGGCAGGAGCACCTGAGGGAAGGCCTTGGCCTCTTGCCAGTCACCGTTCACCCTACTCAGTCATAGATTAGAGAGAGAAATAAGGCTGAATTAAGAGAGAATAGAGAGAAGAAGGCCTGTTCGATCTTAGATAAAAAGCAAGAGAGTTTAAGGAGAAGTGGAAGTGGGAGAGGTGGGGTAATTTGGTCATATAACAAAATCTTTTATCTTGTAAAAACCGATGTGACACACTCTAACTTGTGTTTTGAGAAGCCCCTCTTAAGCATTTGCCTGAGCGGATTCAAACTTGTTTTTAGCTTGGGTCTTGAAGGAAGTTGTAGTAATCCGAACTCCATGAAGGGTTGGTTGAAAAAGTTAAAATTTCCACAAACAAGCCGCAAGTGTTTTCTATTGCAATGTTACTGACTTGAGTCCAGATCTATGGAAATTACTATTTCAGCAACTTCCTGCTAGTCCCACACGCTTTGCTAACACTATCCATTAAATCTTGAACCATATGTTCCCGCCATTTTTCGCACGGCACCAACAAGATTTGACGTGACTAACGTGAGTGCCCCAAATGGCGGGAAAACTGTAATATTACTTTTCATGTCCACTATAGAGTTTCACTCTATGTCTGCGTGTTTCAATAAAAAAAAAAAAAAATTGATGGAAACACATATTTCAAGATTTAATTGGCGCAAAGGATCTTAGGTGCGGCTTGGCTTCTGTATGCACAGAATCCATGCAAAGCACATGTACAGGGACCTGGCAGTCCTTGCATGTACCAAATTTTACAGTTTTTGGGACATGTGTTTATCACTTTTTGGTGCTGATACGTACTGTCAAGTCTTTACACATGCATTGTATTTGTGTGCACAAAAATCTAGGGGTCTTAAGTGGGATCCTGTTCAGAGAAAAAGTGTCGGGCACCATTTTTGTGCGGATATATACAAAAAGTGAAAAAAAAGTTTTTTACATGGGGTTTTTGACTCTTGTCATCGTGTGCCAATCCAAAATTGTTACTTAATTGATGTTGGACACCTTTCCATTAAGGCTGTCAACGGGTCAAATACGAATGGGATATAACCTATATCTATATCTATATTTGTATTTGTTTATTATTTTCAACAGATTCAGATATTTAACCAAAAAATTGAATCAGATATAGATGCATTCAAATCAAATACTAATGAATTTAATATAGATAATAATTGGATAGTTGACAGCTCTATTTATCACTGGAGACAATCCTAGCTACATCAATTTGGGAGTTTAGACCCCTTGAAATTACAATTTCCTACAACATCTAAATAAAAAAAATGCCATCTGTAACTTTCTTTAATATCAATGCCCAAAACACAAGCTTCAAGATTTAAGCGAACAATTTTATCAACTTGGCATGAGAAATTCAAAGAAATCACACAAGTTTTTAATTGGGTATTGCAGGAAGTTGTTGAAATAGTAATTTTAACGCATTCAAACTTCCTTTGCACAGGATTGATGGGTAGATTATTCGGACCATCATCTTATGGCAATCCTTTGGATAAGTTATGTTTATTACATGAACCATTATGCATGGCAGTTTTGATCATTTGAAAAAACTATTATTCTTTTTTCATAAATAATGGAAGACTAGTGAAACGAAACTTACCTAAGTGGAATGGAGGTGTTCTATCGACCACGAATTTTAGACTACCTCATCCAAAACCATATTCAGAATACATAACTGGTCACGTTATGTTATTAAAATAAGGGACGTTATCTAATAACCGACCCGTGACTTCATTGTCACTTTCAGATGTCAAAACTGTGTTCCCCACATCAATATATCTTCAACGCTAAGGAAACCAACCTAATCCACTAACTTTTCTAAGGTCAATTTAGGCCACGAGGACGGACCACCAAGCATTGCTCTCTCGATCACGCTCTGGACGATTATAATTCTTTAGAGCGTGACCAATGTGTGATGTGTATCATATATCCTGCAAATGTTATGCGATTAAGTCTCTGAAGTTTCTATGGTGAATTATAAGCTGACACGTATTGTGTTGGGGTAAAAAATCCACAGAAGTGTTCAATTGAAAAAGTCAGTGGTCGAAAAGAGACAAAATTAAAAACACATAATGTGCCAATCAATGGCATGCCTACAGAGGTATGTGTCAATAAAGACAATCATTCTTCATATTACATACTGACACAGGATGTGTTTATGAGATTTTTTTAGTGCCTCTTTTTGGACTCTTTTGTTATACTGAACCCTTATTTTGGTGTTTTTAATCCCATACACATCATGTGTCAATCTGTGATGTGGTCATATATTGGTCATATTACTTTTGGTTATAGAAGATTTGCTGCCATTCGTTTACTGTCATCATTACTGAAATTTGGATTGCAACATTTTGTTTCTGGAAAATGATTGTTTTGAGACAGACCTTTAAAGGTGTGCCATTTATTGACACATGATGTGTTTTTTGAATTTGATGTCTTTTATTGGTCACCTACTTTTCCAACTGGACACTTTTTTGGATCCTTTTACCCCTCATAACAACACTTGTCTGTTTATAATTCACCATTTACACTACAAAGGCCTTTTTTTTTTTTTTTTTTTATCACAGATCTTCGTTTCTTTAATAGTTAGTTTTCTTGTCCTCTAGTGTAACATATAAAAATATTAATTTAAATTAGTCATTTCCTGAAAAATAGTAGAAGCCACCCAACTAATTGTACGAAAGAATAATAGCCTTGCCAACTCTAAAATACAACCAAACTCACTCAATTCCTGTCTATGCATGGGGGTTTGCATTACCTTAAAGAGACTAATGAACCCCTCATGTACCTTCGTTTAAAGTGGTAGACCATCAAAAAATTATTTTAATCCAACTTGTTTAATTAATCAAGTTCTTTGACTTTAAACTCAAATTCTCAAATCTTTTCAAGTCTACATGTTTTGGAAAAGTACTCACAAATCCCAAAGGTCTTCATAAATAATAACCCATTGATTGTGGTGGTTTGTTACACGATCAAAACAGTTTTCAAAATAGAAAACCCAACAATCTTAAATATCAGCCATGGATCAATCCAAAATGAATGAGAGAGAGAGAGAGAGAGAGAGAGAGAGAGAGAGATTGGACTTCTTTCGTAAATAATGTCCTAATTTTCTAAGGCTTCTTTAAGCACTCCACATGCATGGTATTCTTTTCTTCATAGTTGCTTGCAAGTACTTTTTCATACATGTTAAGTGTTTGTGAATTCCCTTCTAAGCCCATTATATATAGAGGTCTGTCGCAAAATAGACAATCATTGGTCCTTGTCCTCTTCAGTCAATATCAATGTGGAAAAATACATAAATAGGATAAATGATAAGAAATTGAAACGAGATTTGGTATGGCCCTTAATTGGTCCCCAATGATTTGGTGGGATCACCTAAGGTCAGCCTAAGATGAGACTGATAGTAGAGGCTGATACATCAGTGTTAACAGTGAAAAGCATGCTCCAAAAAGTGTAAATCACTTTTTCAGCACTGATGTGTTGGACACTGACGTGTCAGGTACAACTACTAATGTAGTTAGTACCTAGTACCTTTACCCAGTCAATCTCACCAGGATTCCTGACATTTTGGTTGGCAATTAAAAAATCTACCACTGGTCCAGGCAGTATAATCATTGTAGTAGATACATCTGCATTTGGTAATATAATCATTAACAAAAGTGTCAGAGTTCAAAAAGAATACAATATGACTTCAAGAGAAATCTAAGAACATACCAATGTTCAGGGATAAACCCGATTGGGTGGCTCGAAAGCTGGAATGAAAACCTTTGCATACCAAGACACCACCTCTCAAGTCAGTGAAATTCCTTGGATCATTGTAGAAAAAACATTGACGGACAAGAAGACAACCCCTATAGAAAAACACTTGGTTTAGTAACCTAATATAAAAGTACAAAAGCACAAAGCACTAAAACGGAGCTTTTAACTTACTGCTTTGTTGTATGCTGTCTTAATATGATATCTAGAACTCTCAGAGCTTATTGAGAGATCTCTGACTCTTTACCCCATAACGCATTAGCAATAGCCTGCATTGGAATTT
>JAOXJP010144246.1:0-13279 GCA_025762735.1 Platanus orientalis | reverse complement strand
ATGCGGGATATAAGCTTTGATACCAAAACTAATGCAACATATAAGGGAAAAGTACCAAATTGATGTAGCACAATTTTCAAGACCCTCAAATAATGGTTAGAATTAAAGTACGGAAGCATAAGTTCAAAAATTAAATTTAGAAACACTTTAAGTCCACAAACTAAGAGAATCAGATAATAAAATCACAAAAAAAAAAAAAAAAAAGTTAGAATGGTTTGAAAACAAAAAGAAGAAAAGAGGAAGAAAAATGACAACAACAACAACAACAAGCAGCCATATCCCAATTATTTGGGGAAAAGATGAAGAAAGAAGCCCAAAGGGAAATTCTATAATTTCTGGAGTAGAACCCACGAAATAAATGTAAAAAAAAACCCTAGTCGTGCGACAGAAAATTATAAAACTTGATGTGTATTAGGGTTCTATAATTAAAATTTTAATAAAATCCGATAAGATTTAATTTAGAAATTATATAAAGAGCAATCCACATGAAACTTCAAATAAGAAAACACTAAAACCAATGAGCATAAATTGAAATTAAAGAAAGGAAGAAATTGGATAAAGAGAATCGGGGAAGAAGATTGAAGAAGTAGTAGATGAGAGAGGGAGGGTGAGAGAAACTCATGTGTGCACATTGATTTACTACAACCCACATAGAGAAAGGGGAGCTAAGGGGATGGCACCGACCCTTGGAGAAAGAGATACCAGGCCCACGGCCTACCTTGGGAAGGCACAAATCTTAAAAAAAAAAAACTTATATTCTTCACTGATTTTATTGAATAACTTTGGTGCCTTTAAATAGGCTTACAAGCTTTGAAAAATAGAAAGTATAAAATTAGAAACTTGATAACACCTAAACTTGCACACTAAAACTTATTAAAATCTCACTTTCTAAATCCTACAATTACTAAAAGACATAAAACTTGTTGCACAAGTTTTCCTAAATCTAATAATTGCTAAAATCTCAAAATTTCCTAATCCTAAAGTTGCTAAAACATGAAGATACTCAAGCTGTCAACCAGCCACATTGTGGGGCCCATTATGTTGACACCAAGTCAATTATCGCCGCTTACTGATGCCCCTCTAGTAATTTGGTCATAACTTTCCCAAATCACCTCAGATTTACGCAATCTTGGTTTGGCTAGATAGGTAATTGAATAACTTATCTAATGACACCAAAATCAAGCCAATAAGACAAGTTTTGACATTTGAAAAAGTGGGCTAAACATCAAAATCTGGATTAACCTAAAATCCTAAACTAACCTTGAAACTAAAAGTCCTAATCTACCTTTGGCACTATTGGCCTTATTACAAAAATAATCTACCCCTTAAACAATTAAAATAACTCGTATATGACACAAGACTTGAACCTTTCTCTCTTGTGTGGTGGTACATACAAGTGTCTTTTCTTGTTGTCTGCATCAATACCACTCTAAATCTGCAAAATATGGGTAAGTTATCTTGTTTTAATGACCCATGGTGTAATAAAAGAAAGTCGGATGCTAGTTAAGCTGTGTTATAAATTTCATGCTGTAGAGGGCTTTTAATTTTTGGTGCTTTTGGCCTCTTTCTTTATGACTTTGGTAATAATGCTGATGATATAGTCTCGGGTAATTATGAGGAATACTAGCATCAGGAGTGGGGGGGAACAAACAGCACCTGTCTTCCCGGCCCATCTATGTGCATGCGATGCACATGTCCAGGGGTCATGATGCACAGTGTTACGGGTCTCACCTAGGTGGTCTTCTCAGACCACAATTTTGGTTTATCAAAATTCAATGATATATAGGCTAAGGCAATATGGTAAGACAGCCCAGATAAGGTCTGTAGTATGGATGATTATGACCATCAGATTAAGTTGAAATTTTATATGAACTGAAAGTTTCCTTTCGAGAGACCCAACAGATGGTGGTACCGGCCATCCTACATTTGTGCAACATATATGCCAGGGGTTTGGTAGCTGATTTATTCACAGATTGAATCCTTGAAAAATCAGTCTTCAACTGTATATTTGGCTGGGTTTGGATGTGTTGGTCTCTTTTGAGAACTTATGAATTAATGATTAGCCAGACTCTGTTACTACCTGCTCAAAGAATGCTTACCCAAAACCAACCATATAATTTTGGGGCACTAGTCAGCCTGTGCAAATTATAATGCAGCCAGTCATGTCTAACTGAATTTTTTTGTTGTTTTGCAGAGGGAATCCCATCTATTGGAATGTCACCCTTTGCTTGTGGATGGTCCACTTATGGAAAAAATGTTAGAAGCATCCAGAAAAACTTGTGACTTCTGAGAATATTTCATCAGCTATTTGGGTCATCTTCTTTTGTTTGAATCATTTTAACTTAAAACCCAGAAAATTGATACTTGTTTTTTTTTGACAGATAGCTTCTGCTGATATGTCTCAGATAGCCAAGGCTATTGACTCTGGTTTTATCCCTGTAAGTTTAAATCCTTTCATTTACAAATGGTTCTTTTAGAGCTTATTGTTCTATGGCATTGGTCCTTCCATGTGTTTCCTTCTCTGCAATGTAAATAACCTTGCAAATATAGTTGATGAACTAATAGGTAATATATGACTCCTTTCTTATTTATATTTTAGCATGGTTAACAAATAATCTATGTAAACAGAAGGGAACTGGGAATGCTTACTTAGTTATCTAGATCAGGCAGCGTATTTGGTTTCATCACCCTTAACTGTAGGTTAGATGCTAAAAAAGAAAGAAAACGGAGAGAACAGAACCGAAGCACTAGAAGAGTCTTTTATCATTACTGCACTACATTTAAGTGGAATTGAGAGCACTGACAGATATGGTGCCAGAGTGGAGAGGCAGTGATGCTCAAAGAAAGAGCAAGAATTTATATAAAATAATCGATGGTCGACTTAAGTAATAGAAGAAAGATTATATTTGTTAGATTTGTGTGTGGAAAAATAGAATACTTAGAATAATGACAAGAAGTTTTCTTGTCTAAACTATGAATTGCTGGGTGATGGGGAGAGTAAGAGGAGTTCCAAAGTCAGAACAGCATCCGAGGGTGATGATGTTTAGATTTATTTAAACTTGTTGAATTATAAAATCTAAAACCCAATCATCAGTGGACACATTTTTATAAGAAGTGCTACAAAGGCTTTTTTGGCTCAACTGGAAGAAGGGATTCATGCAGCATCTAGGGAATCAAGTCCAAAAGTGTAAATGTTTTTTTTTTTTTTTTTTTATATAAGAAAAAAGACTTTACTAAGTCAAAAGAAACAATAGGGGGGGGGTATAAGGCATCCCTACAGCAGCGGAAGGAAAAACAAAAGAGCAACAAGAACACACTACAGGTGAAAGAAGAAAAAGAAACAAATAAGTTGAATAAATGAGTTGTAAAATTGGTGGAAAATTAGCCAATTATGTGTTCACAAGGATGACAAGTCTCATCCCCTTGTCTCCTTATCAGAAAAATTGGCCAAGGGTTGTGAAAAAGAAAATGCTTGATGGTGCAATCTGAAATCCATAGTTTTAAGGAAATGGAAAAACTCATAATTTTCTCATTCTCACTTGTTATCTTAGCAACCAAACATGTAGACAAATTTGTTTCTGAGATATTTGAAAAGTGTGTTTCTGAGAAATTTTACTTTCTCAAATGATTTTCTCAGCCACCAAACACACTGTAAAGAAAATTCTAAGTAAAAACAAGATGATTCTTAAAGAATTGGAATTAAAAGAATGGAGAGAGTTTACCCTGTCCCTCTGAGTTGGATAACTCCAAAAATTGCTTTGAAGACCTCAGTGCACGACCTTGGGGTGAATTCCCTTGTTGACTTGCATCTTCTGCCGAAATTCTATTCTGGGAGTAGGTTCAGAACAGTTAAGTTGGGGTTTTGAGGTCTAACGTTGGAAAGGTTCCTAAAGTTATTTTCTCGGTTGGAATTTGGTGGGATGCTAAGAGGTTAATAGGTCTACAAATATATTGTCTGTGTTGCTGCAAATGGCTAGTTAAAGGTATTTTCTTAGAGACCTAATGTTGGTTGGTTGTATAATGTATAAACTGTGATACTCCAGTTGCCCAAGTAAATATATATATATATATCTTGGTACATCTCTTAAGTTCTCTGCAACATTTTCAATTAAAAAAAGAAGAAGGTATATGTTAGCCAATGTGAGATAGAATATTAGTGAAATCTAATAATGGTACCAATGATTAAGGAACTCTGACAGATTGGATTGTGTCTTTTATTTTTTATATTGCCATTTTCAGCTGTTAAGAACTTAAAAAGTGGCACTGATCATGTTTAGAATATCATGACCAATTCTCTGCTTCTTTAGGTTTTGCATGGAGATGCTGTGCTTGACAACTTACAGGTCTGGTTTCTCTGAGTACAGTTGGTGAGTTCCTTACTCCTGTTAGGATTTGATGTTGTTTATTACTGATGGTTGATTCACTTAATTTATCAGGGCTGCACCATATTGAGCGGCGATGTAATCATACGTCATCTGGCTGAGCTAATAAAGCCTGAATACGTTGTTTTCCTTGTATCCACTCTATCTAACATGATATATATTAGGCAGAAGTTTGTGTGTTGGTGTCAAATAGATACACCAAATCCAGTAAACTTAAACAAGCACACGTCTTACATTTAATTTAGTAAAGTTAGAAGATCTATTTTTATATGAATATCATTCATATGGTATATTGGTATACAACATGGAAAATGTTTCCAGCTGTAAAATTTATAAACAATTGATGAAGAATGGCCAAATTCTATAATAATAATAAAGATACATCAGGATCTCCGGGCTAAGAATGCTGAAATGCATCTAATGCATCAATTTCTGAAAACTGGTGTGTCGTTGTTGCATGGATTCATGCTAAATTACTAATAGCTAATGTTATTCTTTAGCCAACTCTTGTGGATGCTTCAAAGAGTGGTTCTACAGTCTGATTGAGTAGAAGATGTGAATGGATTTAATTGCTGCTTGTTTTGTAGTATAGAGCACTGTCCACAACTCATTGAAGTTCAATGTACACTGATTCCAGGCCAGTTGACTTACTTTGGCTGTGCTCTTGGTAACCACTCCAAACTTCAATATTATGAAAATGGGATGACTGGGAATCAACTAGGCTTATTCTTTAAATTTCTGCCGAGTTGACACCTGCAGACACTGATACACAATTTGACACAATTATCCATAGTTTTCTACTACCAAGGCACTTATGTAAGTTATACTTATATATATAAGTATTTTTTTGACATGCTATATATAAAAGTAAGTAACATGGCTGTGTATGAGGTTGCCATGTCGGACACCTCAGTTATGTAGCCATTGACAATTGATTTTCATGCAGAATCAGTTTTTTGAGCATATCAATTTTGGAACGGTTACCCTGTTAAACACATGACTTATCTTTTTTTCCTAATTCAATAAGGGCAATGTTGTTCTCATGTTAAAATTCTCTTCACCAATCAGCACTATCCCTAGTCTAACCATGAGTTACCTGGTAGGTCAACATCGTAAGAGAACATGAAACTATAAGACCCTGACCATCCGATAGCTAGACTTTATCTTATTTCAAATACTAACCCAAGAGAAGTTTGTTTGTTGGATGTAAATCTCAACTTAAGATTTATGAACTAGATGGGCCATCAAGTGGATGGCCCAGATCAGGCATTGCATGCAAGCAGAGGGACAAGAGACAATTTCCAATTACTTACGTACTTGAATTGTCCCTTTTTCTGAAGAATTTTTCAAAATGTCACACTCATATATTAAATGAGTTACCTATTGGATGTCTGAAATTTAGCTTCCCACATTCTCATGCTAAACACCATGCTATGTCTTTTAAACTGTGAACTCTCTCTGGTGTGTATAAAAATAGATATTTTCTGGAAACTTTCCTATATGTTTTGCAATAAAGACAGATGTTTTGGGAGTATACGACCGTCCACCTACAGACTCAAATGCGGTACTTCTAAGGGAGATTGGTGGGTACTTGGCCTGAACCCCAGGTGTTGTACATAGGTGTTTCTATATTCTATTTCACCCCTGCTTAATCTATTTGAGCAAATACTCAGGAAGTTATTATCAAGTTTCTGCTTTGTTATGGTTTTAAACATTTGGATGGACTTCTGTCAATTTGGGCCAGCATAACTGACATTTCAACCATAACAGCTGTGGATGAAGACGGGAAATGGTCAATTGTAAAACCAGCTTTAGAAAACATCAATAAGCAAGGTCAGTAAGAGGATATTTTGATTTTCATAATCTGATTTAAGTAGGTTTAGTACCAGCCTAAACCAGATTTTATTTTGGCACATGATATATATTAAGACATTAAATCTATTATGCCCAGATATTTGTATGTGCTTAGCCTACCAGTATGAACATGATAGTGTACTATGCTTTTGCACCTTTGCCTTTTCTACTTTATTTTTTAATTGGTTTAACCATTCTATTCCCATGGATACGTTTTTGATGTGGCTTGATCATATTATCATCCAACCAAAAAAATCATATTGTTAATTATTTTGTAAGCTCATATTTGGTTTCTTGTTTGTTTTGACATTAGAAAGCACAGATGACAATGTGTTAAAATATCCTAATTGCCAAGATTCTATGAAATCTTTAAAGTTTCAGTAAATTTAGTATGTTGTGGAAAGAAGTCATTATAATGATTTTAGGTGATAGTTGATTATACTTTTTGATTTGGTTTAATTTCTTAACCGACATAAAAGTTTTGATCTTACCTCAAAAAATCTGGTTTTCAAATGGGCAATGCGGCAAGATAGATTTATTCTTCCTCAGTGTAATGCAATATATTTTTCTTGTCAATTTCATACCTGAAGAGGGCTTTTGAGTCCAATTCAAAGGAGTCTCTGCTAGCATTCTGCCTGCCAAGCATTGAGTTCTTTTATTTTCTTGGCTGTCTGCCAAAGAAACAGAGATTTGCTTAATGTTCAATATGTTGTGATCAACAGTTGAAATCACTGTGGTAGCCCATGATACAACTGGAGGGATGGTGACCAAGATATCAGAAGCTGCAATGATAGCAAAACTTGGAATTGATGTCTACATTGTGAAGGTAATAATTTTCAAATATCTGGAATGATTTTCTCAATATAGAGCTGGCATTAAGCTATCTGGTGGACACAGGCTGCAACAAGCCACTCTTTAAGAGCCCTAAAAGGAGAGGTGAAAGGCAACATTCCTGATGACTGGCTTGGTACAGTCATCCGATCTTCGAGATAGAACCACAGGTCCAACTTGACCTTTCCTATGGAAAGGTAAGATGTAATATGATCCAGTTATTGATTCACGAAACAGATCTTCAAAGCTAATACCAGAACTCTTGATTTGTGGAAGTCTTGGTTGTACGATAGATGTCTTAGACAATTGCAAAATATGTGGTTGGGTGAAACACGCAACAGTTTTTCATTACTGGTCATCGATGGTTCTCCTGCAGCTTTGGCATAATGTTTAGATTGAGTCAGAAACCTAGGGATCTGCCCAGAGCTCAATCCAGAGCATCAGATGGTATTTTAGTATTCCCATCACCTTTCAGGTTTGAACTACCATTGAATGCAGGTTGATTCTGTTTGTGTGCATGCAGATATTCATTTGGAGAGGCATTGATAATTATGTTTGGAAGATCAAAAATGGTTGGCGTTTCCATATAGATTGTTCATACGTATCAAACAAGTTTAACATGTAGACAAAATCATTAATGAAATTAAGATGATGGCGATGTCACAGAAGTGGTGACTGGTGAAGGATGCATCAAAATGGAATGAAAGGACTATTTGGGATCAGAATTGAGGCCTTTACTGGAAGATTTCATTAAAGAAAGAATAAAAGGATAGATGATTCAAGATAGGAGTGTATGGGTAGTCTCACTAACTTAACCCTTGCACTTGGATTGCAGTTTCATCAACCCAAATGGGCAAAAGGAGTCTCAGTAGCATAAATGAAAAGTCTCATTTTCCTAAAAGCAAACAACGCTGTAGAGAAAATCCAAAACTTTCATACATTGAAAAAAGAAGAGCACGAACATCTTTTTATAAAGGTAGCCCGTGTCCTTTAGGTAGCGAAACCCCACTTTTACAAGCAATTTAAACAAATCTAAGAAGAAAAGAAAATGCTAAGTTAGTGGGTTTAATGCCAGTTATCATCCATAGCTCTCTCTCTCTCTCTCTAAAAATGGGTATGCTGTAATTGGCCTACACATGGACTCAATTTACATGCCTCGTAAGCATAAGCCATATGAGCAATGGACTTTGAGGGCCTAAGGGCTACACCACTGTGTTGGCCCAAATGCAGTGAAGGTGATGGTGGGTGAGAATGGTAGTAATGGGAGCAGTGTAGGCCTAAATTTCTGGGCTCTTTTTCCATTTAGTACCCACAACAATATGTGCCATCTTTGGATTTTCAATAAGAATCGTAAATATGCCCGTGCTTCACACATGATGGTTAAGAATAAACTACAGCAACAACAAGAAGATTCTAGTACAAACAGATTTTGCTTATGCCAAACAAAACGGAAAGGATAACTGAAACACGAGTAAGGTTGTGCTCAAGAGCGTTTGGGAAAGATCTTTAAAATAATATTCTTCCCGAGATGGATTTGCTAGACACTCGTGTAGTGAAAGAAAAATGGGCATTCGTAAAATCTTTAAAACTTACAGTAGTAACCTTACCACAAAAGGGCTCAATTTGTTTAATACATCACCCTTTTATGTGGCAAGTTTCAGACAGGGAGCCATTGCCGCATAATAAAAGAGAATCAATCCTCTTTGGACATTTATTTATTAAACTTTGGAACTCTTAACGGTTGGGAAAAGTCCAATACTCTGGTGAGGAATGAAGAGATGTAAGCCGAGGCAAAGAATATGTGGATAATCTGGAAGGTCACCCCATCTGGTTGGAATGGCTATGACTTCCCTCAACATTCCTAAAAAGAAAGGCGATTGTGAAGTGAACGTTTTGCATAGCTCATGCTGTTCTCGTGATGCATACCCAGGTCACTTGCTCGTACCGAATTGATCGTATCGCTTTAGTTATCATAGGTGCATCAGATCTTGGAGAGGGGATCCTATACAGTTCAAATGGGCCTGTAGAGGTTCGTACGACTTTGATTTGACAGGTGTTTGAAATTCAAATGGCACAGGTGAAAATCAAAGCCACATGGCAATCATCTTAAGGCCCGTTCGAGACTGTAGAGGTGTTCGAACCATAGATAATCCACTGTGTATCTCATGTCACCTGATGTCAAAGAGATCAGGGAATGTGCTGCTGCATCGACCTTTCACTGAAACACAGCGATACTTTTTAGCACCACCGTATCACATTGACATCGGTTTGGATCCTGTCCAGTCTCCTTGTGGCTTGTTAGGACCTGTCTGGCCTAATAGACGTCACCAAAAAATGGTTGGACAGGATCCAAACCGCCCCTGTTCGGTGATGTGTCTGACCTGTTAGGCCAGACAAGTCCTAACAGGCCGGACAGGATCCAAACCAAGTCCACAAAAATTGACACTTACGTCTCCAAATTCAAAATGAAAACGTGCATAGTCAGCGGCCCAAATAGCGGAGAATCCTAACATAAGGCTTCATGACCCGCATTGACAACGACACCATACCATGCATGTGGGAGGCCCCTATAGCTTCAAAAACAACCGCCCAGGTTATTAAACGAAAAACAAATTCTTTACGGTTAAATTATTCTAGGGGTGGCTAGTGACAAGAAGCCCGAGCTGAAACAGCCAATAATAAAAAAAAAGGCCCAACAGCTTAATGGGTCATTTTTGAAAATTACTAAAAAATTAACCAAACCCAGCTTTTGGCGAGTGAAGCTCAGCTCAGGCTCACTTAGAAAATGAACAGCTTAAAATGAGGCTCAGCGTTGGTTCATGACAAGCCAGGCTCCGAGCAGAGCCGAGCGTTGCCATCCCCAAGTTATTCTCTATTAAAGTGGGGGCATCAAAAGGCACATCAGTTTTTTTGGCAAAATCATGAGGAAATATTAGTTATCTAAAGTTGCCCAAAAGGGAGCCCATAACACTACATATATCAATAAAAGTATAACCCGCTGAGAGCAGGGCATTATAAATAGATCCATAAAAACATCGTACACAAAGGGGGCATAAAAACTCAAAAATCCTCTTTCGTCCAGTTTCGATGGTCCCAAATGCTATTAACAAGGCAGAACCTCCAAACCATCTGCTGCTACAAAAACTCACTTCTTGGCAAGTATGCCCGATGTCTTTTGTTAAAGAAGCTACCAAATTTTTTTTCTTGGATCTTGGATCTTGGGACTTGTGATCCAATATTTATCCTAAAGGATGTTCTTTCTATACAGGATTGTACCTTCGCCCCTTCACAGGGGAGAGTAGGCCCCATGCAAA
This sequence comes from Platanus orientalis, assembly GCA_025762735.1. NCBI lineage: Eukaryota > Viridiplantae > Streptophyta > Magnoliopsida > Proteales > Platanaceae > Platanus > Platanus orientalis. The sequence goes on along the minus strand of JAOXJP010144246.1, from coordinate 2,898 downwards.
AGTGGGGCCTACACCCCCCTGGGGCCTGTGGAGGGGGCTAACTGTACATCCTTTCCGTCAAAGAATGTTAAAACAAACTGTCCATGGCCGGACAAGAACTGAGGGCAACCCTTTAGCCTTTTGGGATGGCCACTGCGGCCACATATATTGTTTTGGGGGTAAAAGGGTCCAAAAAAGTGTTTAAAACAGTTGAAAAAGTAGGTGGTCAATAAAAGACATCAAATTCAAAAACACAATGTGTCAATCAATGGCACGCCTTTAGAGGTCTGTCTCAAAACAATCATTCTCCGCATATTCTTTTTTTCTTTTTAAAAAAAAAAAAAAAAACTTAGATTTACCCACCAAGTAACCAACAGTCATTTAATATTAAAAAGGAACCAATTCACATGCATAGTGAGATGAGTACTTACCGCAAGTAGCAACACTTTGAAGAAAGACAGTAGATGCACGTACTTATAAAGCATCAAAAATATTGAATAGACCAAAGCAAGAGAACGATCGTTATAACAGTAAGTGGCAGACCAATCCAACCAACGAGCCCGCAGTAAAGCATTAGTTGCTTGAAAAGAACCCATTGTTCATATTCATATAAAACCATTCCGAAAGCTACAAATATCTTCAGTCTGAAAAGGCCAGTAGTCTTAAGAGCTCGTACGGAAATTTTCATTTAAAATTGTAACCACAGTCTGCAAACAAGGAATAATCTACTTGGGGCCAATGTCCTTGAGGGCACAGATCTGTTCTTCTCCCATTGCAGACATGACAGTCACAACCAGGTCTTTCCCTTCAGCAAACCCGTCTTTGATCTGTATTTCAAAAAGACGACAACACCATCAGAAGTCTACACAATAAATAGATATGGAAATAACAATATATATATATATATATATATATTTGAATCATAAAAAGATTGCAACAAAGAATGTAAAAAATAATCGCAATTGTAGTCTAAAAGAGCATACAACAATATAGACAGTTTATAAACACAATGACCATGATCTTTTTTCAGCTAATATTTTGTGTACAAGTTTTTTGTCCAGTCATTTTTATCATCAATAAAGTTAAATTTATTTATTGCTGAATAGGAATGCAACAAGGTTACACACCCTTCGCTACATATGTACAATTGGATCCCTCTTGAATATCCATTGATGCACAGCAAACTGGAAACTCTACATCCGAAACTGTATTTTCAAATAACCCACTACGATTCCATTCATGCCATATGAATATTGGTTTTAAGCCCATAATAGAAGATTTGGCTAGACACTGATAAAATATGCCCAACTAGGGCAACACATCACAATTGTTTCTTAAATCGGCTGACTTTACAAATACAACTATTGGAATCCTTTTAAAATGAAGTGGATTGCCCACTAAAACAACTACCCCCCCCCCCTTGTGATAGTTTATCAAAATGCTTCCAATGGAGTTTCATACATTACAAATCCATGCTGTCAAAACTGAAAGGAAATTGAAAGATTCCTGCAAACACTATGTAGATGATCCATTCACTCAACCCCTTCTTTGGCCACGAGCTCTTTATGGTACTATACAGTATTGGGCTGACTCATCCCTTGTGCAACACAACAGGCTGTGTGATATATATATATAAGCAAAGGAATCCTATGTGGATAGCCCCTTCGCTTTTGTACTGATCCAGATCCTTTTTTTCAATAGGTAAACGTTAGAGCATTCACATCAGGTTATCTATAGTTTCTCTATTTTGACTCTTTAAAAAGTTATTTTTTCTACTTCACATAACCCCCTTTACAATATACCATACATCCCACTCTTTATTCTTCTACCACTCTATGTAATTATTCTTTCTTTATTGACAGTTTTTAATGAACCTCAAACATAGGTGGAATAAAAAAGAATTTTTAATATACTCATAATGCTACAGTCACTCTATTTTTATACAGAGAGAGAGAGAGAGAGAGAGAGAGAGAGAGAGAGTAGCATCATGTATATTTTTGAACAGAATGCATAACCTGATGTCAGAGCCTTCTAGAGCATTCGCATCCGGTTCTTTAAAATAGCGTTTTCTCTAAAATAGAGAGTAACAAAACTGAAATTCACTAAAAAGCACTTACATCCGGTTATGCATTCTGTTAAAAAATATACAGAATGCTACGGTCTCTATTAGTAGAGAGTGACTGTAGTATTATACAAATCTTAAAAATTCTTTTTTTATTCCACCTATGTCTGACATTCATTAAAAACTATCAATATCATTTTCTCTCTCATTAAAGAAAGAATAATTAAATAGAGTGGTAAAAGAATAGAGAGAGTGAAGGTGTATTGTAAAAGCAGTTACCTAAAGTAGAAAATGTAACTTTTTAAAGAGGAAAAATAGAGAAACTATAGATAACTGGATGTGAATGCTCTGAGTGAATTTCAGCTTTTTTACTCTATTTTAGAAAAAATGCTATTTTAAAGAACCGGATGCGGATGCTCTTAGTGGTTAATTTATTAATATGACACCCACAGATCCTCTCTCCTGTTTGTCAAGCTTCTGCTAAAGTTCTGCCTATTTCGGCAGTCAACACACAGCAAAAAAAAATCAACGAAAGAGACAAAGTGAAGGCTGGGATTTTTATTTTTTCTCCATTTGTTGACCACCAAAATAGGCAGAACTTTAGCAGCAGTTTAACAATCAAGAGAATCTGTAGTTTTGTACACATGCATCTCTCTCACAACACGTGTAAGAGACTTTTCTTCTTCCTATTTTCTCTCCCCTAAATTCTCTCTCCCTCTTCATCAAAAAATCTCTCACACTATTAAAACCCAAATCCCATTCTAGCTATATCCGTTTTCCTCATTCTCTCCCCTAAATTCTCTCAGCCCTCCCACTTCATCTCATAATCCCTAAAATCTCTCCGACTGATAACTACC
>JAOXJP010144235.1:0-13279 GCA_025762735.1 Platanus orientalis | reverse complement strand
TTCCATATTTGACAGGTTCAAGGCCCAACTTGGGTCTTACACTTCTAACTTGGTCCAATGGGTTTCTAAACCACTCAATGATTTATTTAAATATGTGAAAAGAAAATTTTACCCTATAAAATTACATTTTACCCTTTTTATATAAAACAGGTCATTACAACTACACTCTTCCTCCACTTCACTTTCTATTTCCTATAAACCTAATTTCCACTCTCTTGGAAACCTTCACCTCATTGAAGCCCATCATCATTTAGTTTTTCCCCTCCCTTGTTACCTTTTTCTACTTCCCATGCAATCTCCTTTCAATTCTCATACAACCTTCTTTTAATTTCCATGCACCTCATCAATTTCCACTCAACCATTCTATTGTCTTCATTAGTCTTAGTCAAGCAAATCCATTTTCCAATACTTATTTCTTAAGTTCTTATGCAATCCTGTATGCCTTCCTCATATCCATGAAAAACCATTAGAAAATCCATGTTTAAGTGTTAGTTTATGCTCAATTCTTTTCCTAACATCTACATATGCATGTTACATGGTTTTATCCACAATTCTCCTTTGAAAAGACCTTGAGAAGTTCCTCCAAAACCATAGAGTGAGGTGGAAATCCAACATATCTCCAAGCTCCATAGCTTGTACAAGTGGTGGTTCATACAAGTGACTTATTTCTTTTAAGTTATGTAATAATATTTTTTCCCATATTTTCATCTGTTTGACTATTCTTCTTCTTCTTTATGGTTGTGAGTCTTCGAGCTAGTGTAACTTTGTTTGCACTATTTGAGAAGTGGTTGTTTTGGATCTTGGCTTCCGTCTTTCTCTACATTTTTCATGATTATTGATGTAGTGGCAGTGATATTAAAAAATTGAGATTCTCTATTATGGAAAATTGTAGTGGAAGCCTGTAGATATTACCATGAGTTGACGTCCTATGGAATTTTACAGGTATAAAATGGTTAAAATACCACCCAAATCAAAACAAAGGTGCCAAAAAAATTAATTAATAATTGCCACAAAACTCCAACTAACTTGGAAGAGTTTTAAATTTTTGTGCACATGTTGTATTTTAACTTATTACAGAGGACCCTAAGTCATGCATATGTAATACAAAAGCGTGGAAAAAAGGACTTATGCTGTCTTTGGCATGTGATCTAGGATTTTCGGATTGAAAAATTAAGATCCGAAATCAATACCTTAATCCCAAAATCAAAATGATCATATCGTGCCATTTGCTTGGCTTCCAAAATTGAACCCAGAGAAAAAGGTGGGGGAGAAGTTGAGAAACCCTTGTCTAGAGAGAGAGAGAGAGATTTTCAATATAAATGACTAAAACATAAACTTTGTTGGTTTCAAGTCAACAATTATAACCATCAAATGGAAAATCAATTCCAGCTTCAGATTCTGATTGGTTTTCTATGAAATCCAAGTAGAAAACTTTGTGATTACATGTACTAGCTTCCTTGCTTTATTTTTTTGTGAAATTACCTGATTATCCTTTATGTTTCACACATAAATTTTGTTCACTTAACACCTCTTTCTTGTTTTTGGGATTTATGAGCTGAGATCGAGATTTTAAACATGAACTCTTAATAGCATAACACAAATTTTATTTTGAGATTAAACTCTAGATCATATTATAACAAACAACCAAATTTTGCACTCAGATCACAATCTAACCCTAGATTGTGATTTGAGATTGCCTGGCAAAGACAGTGACAATTCGCATATGAGGAATGATTAGGTGTAGCAAATATTTTTATAGCTTTTTGTAGTATGAACAAAAGCATGGGCCTTTCGTCTTTTAACATGGATTGTTTTGTCTTTTAACATGGGGCTTTTGTCTTTTTGTGATCTTTTTGTTCATCAGAAAAATTTGCTACAACCAAGGTTATTAAAAATTGAGATCCTACATAGGATTGGTGGGGGGTCTCATAAATCGGATTGTGGGATTGGATCGAAAATCGTAAGATTCTACTTTTCGTAAAAATAAAGTGGAAAACCACCAGTAATAATGATATATGTTAAAGAATAAAGCGGTGCGGATTTTGTGCCCCCTTTTAACAAACACCTAAAGTCCTCTTGCATGCAAGGGGACACATCACATCGAGAAAGTGATTTACACTTTTCGATGTGATGTGTCCCTTTACATGCGGGAAAACTTTAGGTGTTCGTAAAGGGGATGCACCAAATCCTAGGGGCAATAAAGTGGAAAACCACTAGTAACATAATGCAGCTTTATACTCTACATCTCTACAAACTAAACAAATATATGTTACTGTATGTCAATCTCATGGACAAACCCATTAGTGGTCTATGTCTTGTAAGTGTCTTATGTTTCCACAAGTTCAAGACATGAAAACAAGATGGACTAAAGACTTGAAGAAGAGATTAGAAACTACCTCGGATTTGCCCACACCAATCAAGGTAATGAGCATGCATTGCATAACATAACATTTTAAGACCTTAAAATGAACATATACATGGTGCTAAATCTTTATCAAAACCCAAGAGAAAATGGCCCAAGGACCAAACCTCAAGAGTGCTAAAAGTAGGCCTAAAAAATTTCAGGTCGTGATCTATCACGGATCTTGTGATCTATCACGACCCAGATTTGGATCCTAACTGAGACACCCAAGGGCCAAGCCCCATCTCCCGTGGTTGATCACGAGATGGATCGTGGATCTCGTGATTGATCACAAATCTTATGATCGATCACGAGATGCCCAGGCCTATGAGACCAATCTATGATCGATCAAGAGATCTATGATCGATTAAGGATTTCGCGATTGATCATGAGGGCATTTTTGTTAAATGGAATTTTTTATCCCCCATGCGAATATTTCAAAATTTAAACCATGTTTTGTGAAAATCAAGGACTAAAAAGCCTTGTCCATTTTTAAAAATTCAAATCCAATGGTTGTGGGGGCTCCACCTCCTTATAAAAAGGAGGTTGTCTCTTTAGGGCAACATTCAAGTGAGCAAGAGAGTGTTAGAAAGTTTACCAAATTGAGAGATTTTTTCCTTGAGAAAGCCTCCCTTCTCCACTATTATTGAGCTTAAATAGCTAATATTTCCTTCAAGAATCACTATCTCATTCTTTTATCTTTAAATATAAGCTATTTCTATTGAAGAGAACTTGTAGTGAACTCTCCTTAAGAGGGAATTCACAGTTGGCTGAGCTCAAGGAACACTAAAACCAAGAGCTTGAGGTTTGTTGGTAGCTAAGGCAAACTTGCTTAACAAGGAGCACTCCACTTTGTGTAACTAGCAACATCAACCAACTTGTAGTGATATTTATTTTTCTTTACATTCATTTTCATTATAGACTTGCTTTGTTTCTATTGGAGATATCGAAAGCTTGACTACATCCGCTGGAGACACTGAATGTTATTGTGTAGTTTGCTTTTAAGTAAGTAGTTGGGTTTTGTATGTTTTGACTTATATTGTAATAATACCTAAATGAAATATATTTAAGCTCGGTGGTAAGCTTTAGAAGAGTGGATGTAGGCCATCGTATTGAACCATTATAAATTTCTTGTTGTGGATTGAGTGTATGATTCCTTATCTCTTTATTTTTTTTGTAAATTACTACTTTTGCACTTTACGTGTTTCACAATATTCTTGAATAAACACTTTGTAGCATACACACACTTAGATCAATTTGAATTTTTTTTTTAATCTAAAATCAATCCCAACAAGTACAAAAAGGATAGAATAAATCTGATATCCTATTCACCCTTTCTAGGATAACCTTATAGGAATTTTAATATGTATTATATATTTTTTAACACAAATTACTCAAAAGTTAGCAATCAAGTATCAAATTACAATGTTTTCAAAATTCCAATACTATAATAACAAAACATATTAAAATAACTAAATTGATTCATACTAAATGTTTCATGTTTCCATCATTTTTCACTAGGGTAACAATAACACAAACATAAAGAAGAATGAATATTCATCATTCAAATCAAGTTTTTTATTATAGAGTTCAATGTTTTCTTCAAAGTGGCTTTTATTATCAACATTCTCATCAATGTCATTGCTAACACTGACATCATCCAAGAAAAAATTTCAAATTCCCTTAATACTTTTTTAGGTTCATTATTATCATATTCACTAATATTACGAACTTTGAATGATTTGGTAGTTAACAGCACTACCAAGTCTTGAAAGATTTGAAGATAGGTTTTTTGGTTATAAATATTTTTTTTTTAAAAATTGGGCCAAAAGGACTTGTGGATTTGTATAGAATAGTTTTTTATTTTTTTTATTTTTAATTTTTATTTAATCAAGTTAGGCTTAGAAGCCTAAAGATTTGATTCATTAACCTAATAAAAAAAATTCCAATAGCACACTATGTAGGATCCATGATCCTGAGTGCGATCCTGCAGCCTTATGATTTTGGTTGCAAGTTGAATCACTTGATCAATTTAGGATCGTAGAATCGCGGAGATACTACTACCGGATATATATAATAAGGTGTATTTGTAATTTAAAGCAAATTCAGGGGTAGTTTAGCGACCTATTGTTTCTTCTCCCTTCAGCAAACCCCAAAAACATTCTACCATTTTGGCGGGAGTACGATCTCTTCAAGAATACCTATTAAGTTTTGAAAGAACAAATTCCCACAAACCAAAACCAAAACCTCTCCATTCCAGAGGTTGACGATATCAGACCACCCCAGCTCTGATACTGCCCTAAATCTGAATCCTGAATTTGATGGCGAGAAACGATGTTCAGCTAAGTGCGGCGAAGAGAGCATACAAAAATGCTTCATCGGAGGGAAATCGTCAGGAGGAAGCTAGATGGGCGAACGTCATCGGAGACATTTTGAAGAACAAAGGAGAGTACGTTGAAGCTCTCAAATGGTTACGCAGAGATTATGATGTCTCCGTGAAGTATCTTCCCGAGAAACAGCTCCTTCCCACTTGTCAGTCCCTTGGCGAGGTTTATCTCCGTCTAGAACACTTCAAGGATGCCCTCATTTATCAGGTACCATTTTGAATTCCAAATTTTCTGTTTAATTTTAGTTTCGGATTCATTGAAGCCCTAGACTCTATCAGGTACCCCTTTTGTATTTGTTTTTCCAATTTTTAGGTTTAGCCAAGTTTGTGTTTGATTCAATGAAGCACTGTAGTTTCGAAGTTTCTTTCAAAGTCATAGTCTATTTATTTATATTTCTCTTTTTGATTCTATTAGGTAATTAAATTCCCATTTGAATCTTCTTTTAAATTTCAATTTTCTTTTGCTTCATTTTCAATTTTGATTTTGTAGGCCTACAACTGCCCTTTAGAATTTTCTTTCTAACTCTTTATTTTTTTCTCCTTCTTTTAAATCTAATTATATTGGATTCAGTGTAACTCTAATCTTTTGGATTCAGTGAAGATCTTTTAGTTATCCGTTTCTTCCAGGTCATTCCTACCTTTTCTTTGAATAGTTTCGGCTTCAAGGAAGCTGTAATTCTGTCAGAATACTTTTTCATCTCTTTCAAATTTTCCATTTTGTGTACACTTTCGTTCCATTGAAACTCTATTTGCCAGTTTAATGTCCTCCAATTTTTCTATTTTTCTATATATATATTTTTTATCGTTTTATATATTTTGATGTTTAATTTCACTTTTTGAGACTGCAGAAAAAACATTTACAGCTTGCCAAGGACACCGATGACCTCATCGAACAGCAAAGGGCCAGCACCCAACTTGGTCGGACATACCATGAAATGTTTTTGAAATCTGAGGATGACGTCTACTCTGTCCGGAATGCCAAGAAGTATTTCTTGTCAGCCATGGACCTAGCTCGAACTCTCAAAGAAAGCAAATCATCTAACAAATCTTCATCCTTCCTCAAGGAATTCATTGATGCCCATAATAACCTTGGTATGCTTGAAATGGATCTTGATAACTTGGAAGAAGCACAAAAATTCCTTCTTGAAGGATTAAAGATTTGTGACGAAGAAGAGGTGTCTGAAGATGATGATGGGCGCACTAGGCTTCATCACAACCTGGGAGGCCTTTATATGGAGCTAAGAATGTGGGATAAAGCTCGAGAGCATATAGAGAAAGACATCATAATCTGTAAGAGAATCGGGCATCATCAAGGAGAGGCAAAGGGGTACATCAATCTTGGCGAATTGCATTACCGGGTTCAGAAGTATGAAGAAGCAACTCTCTGTTATCAAAAGGCACGTGACATTGCAAAAACCATGGAAGATGAGGATGCTTTGGTTGGTCAGATTGCTCAGAATATTGAAATTGTAAAAGAAGCGGTTAAAGTAATGGGCGAATTGAAGAAAGAAGAGCAGAATCTCAAGAAGCTGTCAAGAACCATGACTATTGCTAGAGGCACACCACGTGAAAGAAAGTGCCTGCTAGATCAGAATGCATCTCTTGACCGCTTGATTGAGAAGTCCAGCATGATCTTTGCATGGCTGAAAGTAAGTTTGTCTGTGCCACTTCCTGTACAGATTTTGTCCACCTTTCTTGTTTTTTCAACCCACAAAATTTTCTTCATGAAACAGGGAGGTTTGTTTAGGGAGTGTCCTTTATAATGACAACCTTGGACACAGAAGCTAATTCGTTGTTTGGCTTACTGTAGCTTCAGGGAATCAGGGGGACATTATGCTTCCAAATCTGCTTTTTACACTTTGCTTTGAGCATTATTCTGCTTAGTGGACTCTCCCAAAAACTTGGTTTTCCTTTACACTGGCTAAATTACAGCTCTAACATCATACTCAAACATCATCATCATATTTGACTCCTGTCTCTCAAGTTGAACCACACTTTTGTGTTTGGAAAATATGAGATGCATATGGAAGTTTCAGTAAATGAATAGTCAGGGACTGATCATATGTTTGTTCTTCTGAGGCTTAAAGTAGTGCCATTTCTTATTGTAATTTCTTGTGTCTTAGCATCGTGAATTTGCCAAAAGGAAGAAAAGAGTAGCCAGTGAGCTCTGCGATAAAGAAAAGCTAGGTGATTCCTTCCTGGCCATTGGAGAGTCATACCAGAAGCTCAGGAACTTTAAAAAAGCCCTTAAATGGTACACAAAGGGTTGGGATGCCTACCAGTCAATTGGGAACTTGGAGGTAAGTTTGTTGTAAGTTCTAAAATTTGTTAAGGAACATTTTATTTAGTTTGGCTAATTAAGAGTCAAATATGACATAGGAAATTTAAAAATGAGACCTCATTAATTTGATCTGTCTTAGAGATGGCAATGGGGGTATCTGTACATGGTCATGACTTCCATTGATAGCCCTTATTCTTTTGATGGGTTTTCATTTTGAAATGTTGTTAATTTCAGGGGCAAGCATTAACCAAGACTAATATAGGAGCTGTCTTGGATTCTGATGGGGATTGGGCTGGTGCACTGGACGCATTTGAGGAGGGTTACAGGCAATTATCTCCATTCTCTTAGATTAAGTATTCAATTTAGTTGTGACTTGTAAACATTGTTTGCCGGCCTAAAAGTAGAAGATTTTAATTAACTAGTAACGGATTCGCAAGGGTCATACTGCCATGTGCTCATACTCTCTACCCTATGCCCTATGTAACAGAATTGCAGTTCAAGCAAACCTGCATTCTATACAGATTTCTGCTCTTGAGAATATACATTACAGCCACATGATAAGATTTGACAATGTTGAAGAGGCCAGGTAATTATTGGTTCACATATGCCTACTTCACCATAGTTTTACTGTTATATGATTTCTGTTTCTGAAAGAAAGTTGCTTCTGCACAGGAGGTTGCAGCTCAAAATTGAAAATCTGAAGCACTCAACAAATAGACAACTTGAGGGAGACTGCTGCTCTGAAACAGAAACAGAAGGGGATGATGGTATGACAGATACTAGGTCCAATGCATGCAATTCACCAAATATAACTGAATCTGCTTCTAGAAGATCAAAACGACGCACCGGGGTCGAAGAATTTAATGATGACATACCTCTGATTTCACTTCTTCAGTCCACTAAGAATTTGTCCAAGTCAAAAACTGCCCAATTGAAAAAACCTACTGTTTCTATGAAGCCATCTGAAGCTTCCCCCAAAGGTTTGAGTAAATCAACTGGTAGTCAGCAGCCAGTTGTTGGTCGTAAACGTGTTCGTGTAATCCTCTCCGATGATGAAAATGATGAGCAGAATGAGGTACAGTGCTCAAGAGTAAGACTTCATCATTGCCCAGTAGAGGATGTCGCTACCTCTGATGAATGTGGGTCCTAGCCTCTTAGTGATTTGACTTTTATACTTCCATGATTAAATAACTTCATCTGTTAATGAAACTAAGATGTATTTCTTACTTGACTGTTTACAGTTAAGGAGAGTGACAGACCAACTAGTTCAGCCAAGGAATTTCAGGTAATACATATCACATAAGTTGTCTACCAAGTTCTCAACATATATATTATAATTTTTTGTTTCTCTTTTCTCCCTGTTTATTTTCCCCTTTTATTGTTGTTGTTGTTGTTGTTGTCATTGTTGTTGGAGGGGTTGGTTAAGTGTATGATTCAATTCCATGTCATTTTATGGCAGGATGTCTTGCATCTCGTTGCTTCCAAAGATGTTCTCAGTGCCTGCACTGCCATTAATCTTGAAGAAAGCACTTGTTCCTACAAATCAAGAAGCCCTAAAGAATTCACTCAAAATGGCATAGATTTCAGATCTTCAAGTACTGGGGAAGTTGCTGCAAGTGGGTTTAAAATTGATGGTGATCATGATTGTGATAACCTGCTGCATAAACAAAATGGTGCAGGTTTCAATCTGCGTACTTCTAATGATGAATACGGTGTAAGTATTACTAGTTTCAAAATGCCTGCCAACTTTTTTCTATGAGTATTGATTTCATGTAGCATGTTATTATTATTTTTTGCTCATATTTGTTTGAGCTTTTAAATTTGTGTGCTCTTTTGTGCTAATTGCAGCACAGTGTCAAATTCAAAATTGATGATCTCTTGATACATGTGGATGCACGCTCATGCATGGTTGGTGATAGGCTGGGCATTGAGTGTATGAAGGGTGAAGTGGCATGCTTGTATTATTTGCAACTCTCTGAAGAGAAAAGGTCAAGAGGTAGTCAGCTTTGGTTTTGCATGTTTTCATGCTTCTGTTTCCCAGTGCTCAAAATCTTGTCATTAACTCTCAAGTCACCAAAAATTTAAAAAATTGATTTGGTAAGATTGTGGTTTCAAAGAGAAATATGGGTTTTGAGGGAAAATGCAGTCCAGAGGATCGATGAAGGATAAAATCTAGTGCTTTAAGGTGTTCTTAAGTTTAATTAATTCTCCCCAATCCAAATTCACCTGAAATTCAAGCATAAAGTCCTATCTCTTTTAATTTAGTTTTGGTCTTGATCTGGCATGTCTATTAAAAAGTTGGAGTCAGTCATTGAAAAGATGAGCAGTGAAAATTGGTTGAGTCAACCATTGTCACAACAATTCTTTTTCTTTTATTTTTACATTTTCTTTTTTACTCAGTGTTGAAACCTGATTTTCTGGCTTTGGCTAAAACAAGTAACTTGGTTGTTGCACTTGATTGACTGACAGTATAATATCATATTTTCATTCTTAGTGTAATTATAGAATGCCATTTCAATCATTTCAACAATTCTCTTCAAATACATTTAATTTCTATTAATAACTCTAATAACCTCCATTCCTTATTAGGTCTGTTGCCCATCATTCGGCACATGGAGTGTGGCGGTAAAATTCTGGAATCTTTAGAAGCAGATGAAACTTTGAAGGATTACATTTGGGGCAAAGGCTGGATTGAAGTAGCTATTGATGGTATGAACTGTGCATCACGAGTCTCTCAAATACCCATATGTAGAGATTGTGTGCTTGTTGTTAGAATGGATGCTGTTATCTGTTCCAAGTTCACTTAAATCCAATGTAACAAGGACTCTCCATTGTTTGAAAACTTGGCTGTGCTGGAAAGCTGTATTGTAGTCACTTTTTGGACACATGCTGGTACTCTAATGTGAACAAATCTTTATTGTCATATACTTTTGTTCTGGTAGTATCTATAAACCATTTGTTATGTTCTGATGTATTTCTCGGTACCTTCTTTCCATCTTGATACTGACATTAACTTAATATTTCCAAAATTTCTGTTACAACGTGGAAACTATTGATGTGTTGGTCTATTAGGTTTGTTGGGGTCAGTGTGTTCAAAACTTTGTATCCTAATACTGATATGCATTGCTGCTTCTAAGTTACATTGATATTATCTTTAGTTTACATTCCTGCATAATGTAAATTAAGTCCTACTTTTGTATGAATTTATTTGATTTTTTCCATATTTATTGTTACAAATATTTTAGTTTTGCGCATTGGTTTGCATCTGTCTAACTAAATTCCTATCAGATTTATCTCTTAGTGCATAGATGTTAATTCTTTGTTATGTATACACAATTTCATGGGCACATTGATATAATGAAACTATTTTAAATTTTGTTGCTCATCTTAAAGTCATCTTCAGAAGTTGATATTTCTCAAAGGATGGAAACGTCATGGCCCAGCTTTATAATTGTATATTGGGGGAGTAGAGAAGGCAGTGGAGAAATTAATATTGGCAAAACCCAGTAGAGTTTGCAAAATTAGAGAGGATTGAAGGGAAGACTAGAATTATCAAAAGCAGGCAGTAATGGAAGGCCAACTCTGAAGTGAGATGTGTAAGATGAAGAAAGAAGAGTCAACAAGTCTTTTCTGATCAGCACTTGATCAGACAGAGAAACCTGGATATACAGTTCTTCAAAGGAAGCACAAAATAGTCACTCAAATACAATGAAAAGATGACATTCATAAAGACATGAAAAAGGGGAAAACAGGCACACCATATGGCTCCAATATAATACCGGTTATATTAGCAATCTTAACAAAATCCAGAATAAGTGAGATAATTTGAAATACCGAACTTTGATATGTTTGCGATTTATTGATTCAACATGAACTGCACTTATATCTGTATCACACGTACAAATGACCAGGTTCATAATTCCTTGTTTATTAGTAAATACCACATTTGGTATGAGCTGCTCTGAACAGTTATAAGTACTTCTGTTGCTTTCTTTTATTCAAACAGAAGTCCGTTTGCAATACTTCTGTGGATATTTTTTCTTTGCAGGATGGGTTCAGAAGCGCTTGATGAAGTTGTACATGGATTGTTGCAATAAGTTGTCTGAGGCACCCAATATGAAGTTACTTAAGAAATTATACAACTTGGAGGTAGGAATCAAAGTTATATATTGTTTAGTTATTTCTTAACCTTTTTACTTTTGTTCTATAATCTATTACCTGTTGCGGGGCAAATTTTCAAATCTGATACAAGCTGGTGTCTTAACTACTAATTTTGCAGTTTGTGTGGTTTTATGTTATTTTAATTACTAGGTTTCGGAGGATGAAGTCATTGTGTCTGAGTGCGAATTGCAAGATATATCAATAGCTCCTTTACTAGAAGCTCTGCGGGAGCACAAGACAATTGCCATGTTAGACTTTTCTCACAATAAGTTAGGTAAGAATATCCAATTTCTATGATATCTTTATTAATTTTCATTTTTATGTTTGGATTTGTTATACATATATTGACCTTTTCTCACATGTGTTTCAAATAATCGGACTGTGTTTGACATTGCTTAAATTATTATTAAGGGCCTTTTTGAAAGCATTTATTGAAACATTGTATGTCGTTTGGTAAATAGAAATTAGTAAGCACTTATTGGCAATTTAAGCACTCTTTGTTAGAAATGTTTGGTTTGACAAGTGTAATTTGTAAAGCATCCTCTACATTCCAATATAAGCCCCCATGCATATCTTAATCAATGTTTTATATTGCCTCATATCATGCCACATGTATGAGTGTATCCCACATAGGTCTTATGCCATGCAACAAATATAATTAAAAAACGCAAGGAATAGGTCAAATGTGGGTTCTGCTTGTATTTTGCAACCTTAGTTTTGTCTCATCCAATGCCATGTGAGTCCATATTTGCTTTAATGTCATGTGTTATGCAATCACTTTTGAGTTTCAATGTCAGGTTCCAATATATAGTATTAGAAAATCGATTGAAAATGCATATGTCTATTGAAAGAAGTTCCAAAAATGCTATGCAATTACTTTCAAATATCATTACATGTTCCAAATCTTAATTAAATGGGATGTTCCTAGCAACATGTGCAATGACAGCTGCAATTCAGTCCCGTGCTTCTCCCATTTCCTGTTGGTTCACTTCAACTTTGTCATCCATAGTTTACATTTCTAGAGTCATGATATCGTTGATGTAGGATATAAGCTCTGATACCAAAATTAATGCAATACAAGGGAGAAGATACCTAAATTTGATGTAGAGTAATTCCAAAACCCTCAAATAAATTTAAATAAAGGATGCATAAGCAAATAAATCAAGAATAGAGTTTAGAAACAAAAAAGTAACCACAAAGATTTAAAATTAGAAAATAAAATCACAGAAAGAAGTTAAGAAGGATTTAGAATAGAAAAAATGAGAAAAGACCCAAAAAGGGTATTTTTGTAATTTTGGATAAAAATCCAAAAATTACCAAAAATGCCCCTCTAACGCATCAGAAAATTCTGAAATTTTAATGGTTATTTCTGACATGTTCCAGGGTTCTACAGTTAAATTTCATAAAATTCTAATGAGATTGGTCAAATCAAAGAATTTTAGAAAAAAGTAAAGATTTTTTAATAGAGGTTTCGAGAGGAGGAAGAAAAAGAAGAAGAAAAAAAGAATATAAAAGAAAGAATGAGAAGAGAATAGTATAGAAAGAAAGATAAAGTTAGGAAGAAACTAAAAAAGAAAGAAAAAAAATAGAGATATACCTTGTAGGAGAAATGGAGCTTGTTGCTACACCAATGGAAGAAGAAGAAAGAGGGGAGCCATGAATGACATCAACCCTTAGAGAAGGAGAAGATGACAACATCCACACCTCGGGAACACTCAAATCTTCAAAAACTTGTTTATTCTTCACTACTAAATTATGGGGAGGGGTTGCCATTAAATAAATTTACAACCTTAAACAATTGGAAACTTGCCAAAATTAGAAACTTCTTAAAATCCTAAACTTGCTAGCCAAGTTTTCTAAAAACATGCAACTTTCTAAAAACTTATTTTCCTAAAAATTCGAACTTAAAGACTTTCTAAAAAACACTATTCCCGTTTTTAGTGACCAGCCCTTAGTAATTTGGTTATAACTTTCCTAAATCACATTCGACTTGCATAATCTTGGTCTCATTATAAAGGTAACTCAATAACCTATCTAGTTACACCAAAAT
>JAOXJP010144224.1:0-13279 GCA_025762735.1 Platanus orientalis | reverse complement strand
GACATCTTCACCAAGTCACTTTCCAAAGGTCCTTTTGAATTTCTTAGAGCTAAGCTTGAGTTAATTTCTAGAAAATCACTTTAATGGGGAGTGTTAAATTTTTAAAGTATAATTTCTTATTCATTTTATTTTGAGTGATGTAGTGAGGTTATAATTGTAATTTTTTTTGTAGGGGTGTTTTTGGTCATTTTGTAATATGGGCCATACTTTCACACTTGGATGCCACATGTCACTCCACTACACTCTTTTTCCATCTCACTTCTTATATCCCATAAACCTAAATTCTCACTCTCTTGAAAATCTTCATTTCATTAGAACTTATCATCATTTAGTTCCTTGTTTCCTTCCTTATCACAAAATTCCATTTTCTATGCAACCTCCTTCATTTCCCACACACATCATCAATTTCCATTCAACCATTCCCCTATCTTCATTAATCTTAATCAAGTAAATCCATTTTCCCATAATCATTCATCTAGTTCCCATGCAATCCCCTTTTTCTTCCATATACCTATGAAAAACCATTGAAAATTTCATGTTAAGTGTTGGTTCATGCATCATTATCTTCCTAACATCTAAATATACCTCCTAGGTGGTTTTCTTCAACAATCCTCCCTTGAAATATCCCTATAAAGCTCCTCAAATCCCATAGAATGAAATGGAAATCCAACAAATCTCTAAGCTCCATATCTTGTGCAAGTGGTGGTTCTAATAAGTGATGTATTGTTTTCAAGTTATATAATATTCATTTCTTCCCTCATATCTTCATCTATTTTGGTTCTTCTTCTTCTTGTTTTAGTTGCGAGTTCTTGGGCTAGTGTGATTTTATTTACACTGTTTGAGAAGCGGTTGTTTTGGATTTTGGCTTCCGTTTTTCTCTACAATGAGTACAAAGAGGAAGCTAATAGGTATACTCTCATATTGGCTTCTCTTTAACAAATACAAATGAAGGCATAATATGAAAATCTCTAATATCGAGAGAAATTTGTCTACAGTTTAAAATCATTCTACAGTACAAATATCATAGCCACAAACATGGTTCTGATTTGACTAAGATTTGAAATCAAATATGGAGTATCAAATCACAGCCACAAAATTGGTTGTGATAGTCTCATTGGGACTATAAAGTGATTTTGTCTCTATAATAATAATAATAAAAAAACAACAATGGGAAATCTCATGATTTAAGAACCTTTCATGGACACGCAAAATGTATCTAAAACAAGCATTATCTTCTTGCTTACCTATGGCTAAAACACGGTTCTTTGATTTCGCTTGTTAGCTTGGATGGGTATTGGAAAAAGTTGTTCCCTCATCCTGTTAGTTTGTTTGAGGCGATATAAATCCATAACAAAAAAAGAAAGGTTCCCAAGAAACACAAGGAGATTTTGTGAGAGTGTAAAATATTTCTAGTAACTTCCTACTATGCACACGTGCCAAAGTGAAAATCACTTTTTTGGGATACGTGTGCGTCGCAGGAAATCCTAACAGACTTATTCACATCTGAAACCTACTCGATTGCCATTCACAAAGAAATTGAAAGAATAGCTCGGTCTTCTCCTCATTGGCTTATATTCCCTATTTTGGAGGTTATCTAGACAGTGATTCAACTTAAAATTAAGACTCCAACGTGCAATCCAATCATGGGCTGAATCTACTTAACCTCATACATGCTGCACAAACTTGACCGTAAATACTTAGTCCAAGCATGTGACCCTCCTAGCTACTTAATCATGATCTTTCTTTTGCTTGCAAGTTGTCCAATGTTAATGTCCAAAGAATACTTATGTTTTGTAATCCTAATATTTATAAGATTTATAAGTAGAAGGAGTGCCAATTCGGTGGCACTGTCATTGTTCAGACAAACATGGACAGTTATTTTGTTAGTTATGGACAGTTGAACATATCTAATGTACGTAGGGTGAGTAGTGGCGTCAATTCACATGGTGACACCATTTGCTTGGGAGCTGTCCTACCAATAAAGACTCAACACATTACCTTCCAGGGCCACTTTCATGTTACCTTTATTTGGAAGTTGAAGCAAGCCTGGAAATGGTGGAAGTCAGAGCTGTCCCTACGAAAAGTTGTTTCATTTTCTCTAAACAGGAATATGCTTCATCTAATTCCACTTTTACTTCTTTGATTGATTCCTCCTCCCTGCCTGTCCATCCGAAAGGTGTGAAGATATTGTGCATTTTCTTTTCACTCTTTTATTCATTTTGTGTTGTTACATGGGAATTGTACTTGTTTATATGATCTCTGATTGGATCTGACTTTTTGTTTAGTTCCACATTGTTTCGCTTTGATTGGTTCAGTTCAGGTTTTGATTGTTTCGAGCTTGTTCTGTTTGAGATTCTTGCTCTACTTTTCTATCAAGGTTGGTTATTTCAAATTCTGTATTTTTAATCCAATGACTTAGCTTTTATTCTAAGATGGAAAGGAATTGTTGTGCCGAATACCTAGATTTGGAGTCATTTGCAACAAAATAGAAGAAAGAAAACAACAAAAACAACAATCGCACAAAGAATTAGACAATTTACGTAGTTCGGCTTCAAGCCTATGTCCACGAAAATGGCGAGAGAGATTTCACTATGATAGAAAACAGGGTACGAAACCGAGGAAACCTTAAATATAAACCCCCAAAACCCTATTCTCCGCGGGCCAGGTCAAACCCTTAATCGGGTCAACAATACATGTAAAAATTATGGGCAATCATATCAGGTTTTTCTTTGATTCATCATCCGGGTTACAGCTCAGGTTGAATTCTAGATACTAACCCAACATGAATCATTTTAACAATTAAATAGTGCCAACGTGACTCAACCTTGAATTATACAAGTTCTTTCAAATTTGTTGTGCATCTTCACACTGCCCTTTAAAGGAATTTGCAAGGCGTCAAAGTGCCTTGAGGATTTGGTGCGACCCCTTAAAAAACGCTTAAGGTCTGCCCTGCATCAGAGCAGATACATCAGCGTTGGAAAATAATTTTTAAGGGTTTGCACCCAATCCCAATTGCAAAAAAAGTGTAAATCACTTTTCCGACATTGATGTGTCCTCCTTTGATGCTAGGCGGACTAAGCGTTTTTTAAAGTGTTGCACCAAATCCCAACTGGTCAAAGTGGTGCCTTGGTGACTCAACCTTTAATTACACAAGGTCAAGTGCACAACTCTCTCTTTGATAGGTACAAAATCATAATTTTTAATGGCAAGATCTCATTTTGACACAAGTTAGCAGCGTTTTAATTAGTGTTAGCTTTCAAATGATTGAAACCATTACAAATTTTCTTATTGAGATCATGATTCAGTTATGACCATATATAATCTCATTTAATGATCGAAGCTTACAGATGCCTATTATTGTTTTCTTGCTTGAAACTTGAATGTTTATGATGAGCCTATGGTGTTGAGCTCAGCCTTGACTCAGCTCGCCAAAAAAAAAAGAAAAAAGAAAGAAAAAAACTAGGTTCAACAGTCTAATGGTTCATTATTCCAATTTGTCTTGTGAAAAAAAAAAAAATATATATATATATATATATATATATATATATATACTCAAACAAGACAAATTGGACTGTGAAGCTTGGTTAAGGCTCACTTAGGATACGAGCTTAAATTAAGGCTAAGATTCGGTTATATGAAATGTAAACAAGTGATGCGGACATCATGACTGAGATGATGATTGGGCCATGTTACGGCTATTTTATTTATTTCTTTTAAGTTTTTTCTGTAATTGTGTCTCATGTAAAAGGGGACACGTAATTTTGAGGGTATTTTAATTCTTAGTTATGTTTTAAGGGTAGTTTTGTTATTTATTATAGTTGGATGTTATGTTGGTAGGAATTTTTTGTATTACCCCTAACCATGGGAGAGGTCTTTTTATACCCCACGATTTGGGTTTTTGGTTAATGCAAGGAATAAAGAATTTTTATTGTTAACGGCTATGGTTTCATCTTCTTCATCTTCTTTTAGGTTTAAGGTAAAACAAAACCCTAGAATGGGTCTAAGAAAATTCCTAGTTTAACGGTTGTAGTGGAGGCTACTCCCTCCCCTTGGGTAAATGTTACTTCCCCTTCTTCTTCTGTTAATTTTATTTATCAATTCACAGGTCATCTTCTTCTTTTCATTGTGTTGAAGAACCACTCAACCCAATAGAATCATCACTGGATTGTCTACCTTGAACTTCTACAGCTTAATCTTCACTTAAGGATTTGATGGAACCCCATGTGATCAGCTAGGGATGAGTCTTTCTCCTTTAAGGGCTGTTTGAAGAAGTTTATTGCAGGTTTTGAAGTTTCAGACGTGGAAAACCAACAAGGCATATTCATATGAAATTGGATATGATTTCTACAATATAGGGATTAAAGGGCTGTCACTTCTCCTACTTGTTGAGGGTTACCAGACGATCCAAGTGATGGTGGGACCTATCCCAATAGGTCCCACCTGATAGAGATAATTGTCGAGTTCCCTGCAAGTGACATTAAACAGGGCGATTATGGTGTTATGAGAAAATTCAATCTAAACTCCTAAATACTTGGAGTTTGGTAGCAATCTTTTGGAGGTGTCTTAGCAATATATGAAAACGATTCAAAGGGGGTAGGAATCCTCTCCAAAATTTCAGGAGGTGATCGAAATTCTGCCTGGGTCTTCTCAAGTGGCATTAAATATGCCCTATTTTGGGCTTTTGGAAAATCTAACACAACACCCTATTTATTAGGGATTCGATTACAAGGTTTTGGGAGGATTTCACCAACCCCTAAATGACACTACTTCAGCTTACAGCAGTCCCAACATAGCTGGGATTTATAAGAACTTGTTTGGGGAAGTTATAGACTGGTGGCGAGCTTCAAATAGGGGAGTACCCTATTCGATCACTTTAAAACGGAGGAAGAGGCTTGTCTTTGTAGTGGAATCAGCACCTACTACCTCTTAGAAGACTGGGACAGACCTGCTACAGCCCATGAGAGGTATCTATATGATTCTACAATATTGTCTTTTGAATCCCATGCTTATTTGAACATGATGGTTTTGGGGATATTAGCTGAGGACTGTTGGGACTGTTAGAACCTGTGCTTTTCATGTAAAATCTGATTTATATCAATCCTAAACTCACTTTAATCATTACTTGATAAATCCTAAGAACTATCCTATATTTCCATTGATTTGTTTTTGAAATTTTCATGATTCCCATACACTTTTACACACTTTGATACATGCTGAAATATGTCTATAGCAACTTAGTAATTTTGACATCTCTCATTTTATTTCTATTCACATCGTATTATTAGGTTTAGTATTGCTCAAGATTTTGTAGACCTTAAATCCTTTTGGTTAATATGGTAGGATTTGTTGGACGCAGATAACTGATACTGTTCTTTGAACGTTTTGAGAGGTACAAAAAATAGAATAATCATTGACGACAATCGCTCCCCTCTTCTTCATATGCTGAAATTTGTTTTTCAGCAAAAATGCAAAAAAAAAAAAAAAAAAACCAATCCTAATAATATCCACTAAACAAGATCAAATAAAGGTGTTAATGATCATGTTTAGTTGGCAGTTAGGATTATTAAGAATGTTTATCAATAGTATTATGTGTCATTTGGGGATTGGTTTTTCAGCATTTTTTTTTTGCTGACAAAGCAATTTCAGCAGATCCGGACTCCTTAAATAGTATGGTTGAGGTCTTTTCTCATTGGGCTCTACCATTTGCCTTGGTCTCCAATCCCCATGGAATCGTTGCCCTCCTACCGGCTAACATGAGCAAGCTTAGTTCTGATAGGTGGTGAACACTTGGGTTTCGGAGCTCTCTAGACTTGGGAGCTACTCTAAGAAATACAGGAGAGTCTTATTTGTGCAATGGGGACCGATTGTAGAAGATTTTCTACCAATAGTTATTGCACGGCGTCTACAACCCAGGCCTTTGATAGGTTGTTAATGGGCTTGGATGGCCTGATGGGCTTGTAGGCCTGGACAAGTGCAAACCCCAGCACAAGATTATAACTATAGGCTCAGAGGACTGGCCTGAGCTTAGTGTTATGGCTATAACTATAAGCCAATATGTAAAACTACCTTAGATTTGAGTTTACAATAATAATTAATCAGTCTTAAACTTACACCATTTAAACATTTGTAATCAAGCTTAGATTCTAGCCAGCCTTGATTGCAATGCATCAGAAAAATGACACAACAGCATCAAGTTACCATATTTACGATCGGTTAATCAGTGGTGTGCAAGTATTTAACAATTAGACTGAACTGGCCATATGGAACGAGTTTGATGGAAATCACATCACATTGGTTCGGTTAAAAAAAAACAGATTTGCGTAAGAACCAGTCAAATTGTCTAGATTAATGATAAAACTATGCGAACTAAGCAAGAGCAAGTGGATTTTTTTAATGACCCATTTGGCTGGCCAAAAGAAATTGCAAGTCGATCCTGAATTAATCCCCTCTCTGAGTTGATATCCAAACTACTTATCAAAACTCTGATTTAAATTGATGAATAGGCCTCCTGCTTGGATTATTGCTACAGCTGTGCATAGGTCAGAGTAAGCCAAAACCCATCCCAAAAATATCAGCCCAAGACTAAGCTGATAGATCCCCAGGCCTTAAATTGAGGCCCAGTCTTATGTTTGGGCCATACTTGGGTCTATTCTGGCCCGGCCCAATGCCTGAGGGCTCAATGCAAAGGCCCAATTCCCCTTATATAAATATATAGTTTTTTGTCTATTTTTTTTTTTTTTTTTTTACAGAAACATGGCTTTTTAATAAATTTTTATATAAAAATAGAGTTTTTTTATATATAAATTTCCAGTTTTATATAATAAATTCACTAGTCTTGGGACGGCTTGAGGCCCGTAGAATAAAGTTGGGTCGGACTTGGGCCAGAGCCCAGCTCAAATATGTAATATTACAATGCCTGGCCTTCCCCGAGCCTACTAAGGCACGGCCCAAAATTAGCCCATGAATACTCCTAGTTGTTGCAACCTAGCCTTGAACGGACACGCGGTGATAGTCTAGAACTCAAACCAAACCTGATACAGCTATATGTACTCCCTCCAGTTGAGGCAGGACAACTCAGGTCACCCATTTATCCTAATTTTATCCAATGCACCATCATATCTAGTGGCTAACAAAACCATCTTTTGTGATCAATTTTTTTATGCCATATGTATAGTTCATTCAATGATGGTGTTTGCTAATGCAAGAGTCTGAGTGCTAGGTCTAGAGCTCAACATGGACTGAGCTAGCGAACATGATAAGTGCAATGGTTCGCCTTCCGGATGGATAGTCTGAACCGGCCATGTCAATCCTTTTAAGTAGGGCTGCACACAGGTCAGAGCCAGCCTGCACCAGCCTCGCCTAGATTAAAAATTTACCTGAAAAGGCTCTGCCCAAGCTTAAGCTTGGCTGCTCCAGTCCCAAGTTTAACTTCAAAATTAAGCTTGGACCATGTATAAGCTGGGCCTTGCTGGGACTTTGATATCTGTGTTCATTCGGGTCCGGCCCACCCTAATATATAATATTGGGTCATGTCATGGGCCTTTTAAGACTCGGCCGTGGCCCATGCAGACCCATACTTATAGCTATTTAATGACATACGAGGCTCAGGTAGGCTGTCAATTGGGTCAGGCTGAGCTGGGCCAAGGTTTACCCAAACTCAGCCCGCAATGTTTTACCCGAGCCTGAACTTGGACTGATTAAACTTCAGGTTTAAAAGTTGGGCCTAAACTCAGCCCGTTTTAAAACATTGGGCTTCGGGCCAAGTTTAGGCTGCTTGAATAAAACTCTTTTTTTTTTTTTTTTAATTAAATTTTAATTTTAAGGTTGATTTTAAGCCCATAAATGCATACTATAGGAGTTTTTTTTTAACAGTTGACACTTGAGCTATTTGATTATAGTAAGTTTGTTAAAAATATAGGAATCCAAAAACAATAATATATATACCTAAGATTAGCATATAAATAAAATTATTATTTGCTAACTAGTTTAGGTCAGGCTGGGCTGGGCCTTGGGCTGAAATTGAGTTTGTCCAAATAAAATTCCGGACCTAAAAATTAGGCCTGAACTTAAGCCAGCCCAAAATTAGGTTGGCTCAGCCCGATTGTTTTTTGGGCTGATCATGTCGGACTTTGGACCAGCCGGGCTCAATTGACAGCCTTAAGCACAGGCGATCCACTCCTGCCTGATAGAGCATCTAACTATAACTGAGATGCAATGTAAGTTAGTTGTGGTCCACAGATTAATCAGTGGGGAGGCTTTTTCTTCCATAAGAGTGAGCATGGCTTGGCTTCTGTGCATGCAGGGACCTGACAAGGCTTGCATCAGCATCGAAAAGTGATTTACATTTTTTGGGGGCATGTGCTTATCACTTTTTGGTGCTGATGCAAGCACTCCTAAGTCCCTGTACAAGCATTGTGCATGGCTTTTGCGTGCACAGAAGCCAAGGGGGAGCGGATGCCGTGTAGCAAAAGCTGCAAATGGTTTTCTGTATCAGGGACGAAGTGGAGGTAGTGTAGGGAAGGACGTACTGTACAAGAACCATTTTACATGTGTGTGAATCAGAAGATTTAAATGCTTTGCCGACCACTAAATATAATCAAATCTTATATTTGAGTCGGCTGTCAATGTTTATAAAACAAGAGTCTCCTTCCCCATAGAAAAAGCCTCACCATCTAATTCTCCAAAAACAATGGGCAAGAGAGAGAGAAGAAAGGGAAAGAGCACCTCATCGTCCCTCCTTTTTAGTTTCTAAGTATCTTGTGGATTTGTTTATACATGGCCAATTCATCTTTTTCAAATCAAAACAACAACAACAATAATATTAATAATAATAATAATAATATAATAATAAACACAAATAAATGAATCAAACGACAACACAGAAACATATTCTACTATCTTCATCCCTTACTCCTCCTTTTGGCCAAATAAAAAAGGAAAGTACAATTCAATATTCCACACAAAGTGGCGTACTTGAAACCCACATTTCATGGATACTATCTAGGGTACATCCTTTGCACAGCCTCCTAATCTATGTGGAACTTTGCCATCTAAAAGAATTTGGAGTAGATAGTTAAGATCATTCATTTGGATTAGTATGAGATGTAAGAGGTAGAACCCATCAAATGGTGTGTGGGTTTATATTTTTTGGGTTTATAGATGAAATATGCCAAGGATCCCTAGGTTGGTGATTAAAAAGGCTCAACAGACAAGTGTTAAAACTAATTAATACCTGTAAAGTATAGGAGAATATGCCTTATTGAGAAGGGTCAGAACAGAAAGATCTCTAAGCAAACCACCAAAAGTTTTACATTAATTTGCTTAAAGGCACATTCCCTCAAACTTGATGAAGATAATAAATACCAAATGATTCGCGATTGAGGGTGGCGAGTGTCCCTAGCCAGAACAATGGCCAAATGACAACCGTACGCACAAATATTCCATTTTGATATTATAATTCAAAATTAATATTCTAATAACATGCCATTTATTTTATATAATGACATTGACACTCACTAACATGAGATATCCCTTAATCTTTGTCGTGTCTTTTAACATAGCAACCTTTGTTTCTATTGTTTTAGATTACTAAGCAACTATTTATTACTATAAAAGAAAGATGTGGATCTATTAAAGAACTCGCTAATTATTCTGTTTCCAAGAAGAAGAAGTTGCATTGCATCTGAATTTCCAATTGAAGTTGCAGGACTTCTGAATTTTTTTGCATTGAGATGCTTAAGTGCCTTTGTATGAAAAAGGGAAATGATATCAAAAGAACATGGTAGAATGTTATTGAGCTGTCAACCGTCAGATTGGAATCCTATTGATATATGTACCCAATTGTACTTTGTAAATGTCCCTCGGACTCCTGTCAAACTGTTGACAAATTGATACCACCCTCAAGCTCAGGTTTAGCTGAGGTGCTCAGCTCAGGCTCAGCTCATAAAGATCGAGACGAGCTTAGTTTAGGTTTGGTTCAGCTCAACAAACTTAAGTTTACTGTTTCAGGACTGAACCTTAAAGCCCAATCAAGAAAAGAAAAAAAAAAAAAAAAAAAAACTGTTCCTAAGGACTAAAGATGTAGTAGGTCTAAACTGGCCCAACAGCTCATATTATAACAAGTTATATTTATATCTATACACATTTTGTATGTATATAAGACCCTTAACCGGTTGAACTTTTAGCAAGTTGAGCCTAGTGCAGCTCCGTTTAGTCTCACTTAGGTAAATGAGCTCAATTGGAGGCTCAGGATCAGATCTGAAAACTTGAAATACTGTTCAAGCATAGCTCATGCTGAACTGATCTTGTGTGTATTAAAACCAAAATCACTTCCCACGTGAAAATAAAAATACTATTCTTCAATTATAGAAACATGATCACCTCTGTTTTTTTTGGTAATAGATCATGAGCATCTCTTTGATTAATAGTTGCTTCTCTCTGATCGATGTCACCGCTGACAATTATCTATTTTCTTTTATTAATTGAAACCTTTTGAATTAAAACATCTATTTTCTTGGTTGTGAAGCAATGCCAAACCTAGGGTTTCTTCGAATTTTCTTCTTTAGTGGTGAAGAGCCATTATATAATGGACCACAAGGAGTTTTGGTGTGCCATCTTTTGAAAGGACCCCGAATTTTAAATTCAAGAAGAATGAGTAGCATCGTTATCTTTTGGATATTTTATTTTGAGCTTTTTTCTTGACTTATGTTTTGTTAAGAGGATTGGACCGCCTTGCTACGTTAGCTTTCTGTAGAGCATAATTATCTCTAAACTTCAAATCTCAACCCAATAACAACGTTTATCTAGACATGCCTACAAATATAAAGAAATTCTCTGTTTGCCACCACGGCATGTGACAGAGAGAGACAGAGAGAGCTCTGTTGAGAAGTTGTCTCAAATTGAACCCGAGATGCAACCCAAATGTGCAATCCAGAGAAAAATCGGAACAACCTGTTTTGGGGTCTGTCCCGACCTATAAGGAGAATAGGGTTTTTTCATGAATTATATGGAACTGTACCCCTACACTATATTGAAATCTCTTGTTTCTTTATTTATAATTAAATTCGCTCACATTTTTGTCGGTATACGCAAACCACATAAATCATTTGTATATTTTGTGTGATTGTTGTTTTTCGTTATTTTCTTTCTTCTCCAAATATAGGGTTTCTGCACAACAAGTTCTAACAGTAATGGTCAACAATTGTTACTTTATAATGCAAATTAATTGCCA
Organism: Platanus orientalis; assembly: GCA_025762735.1. Taxonomy (NCBI): domain Eukaryota; kingdom Viridiplantae; phylum Streptophyta; class Magnoliopsida; order Proteales; family Platanaceae; genus Platanus; species Platanus orientalis. The sequence goes on along the minus strand of JAOXJP010144224.1, from coordinate 2,049 downwards.
ATTATAATATGCATTGCCATGTCAATTTGGGCGCCTTATTAAATCATTATATGATTTAAATCATTAAATCATAATAGTATGCATTGCCATATCATACTTAATACTACAATAATACACAGTTATGTGGCTGTCACCTGCATTTTTCAGATATGTACACAAGTAGTAACAAATTCTCTTAGCTCTTCCCCTAGGGGGTGAGAGGGGGGGGGGGGATATATTTGTGCGAATAGACCTTGAGGAGCCATTCACACAAGGGCTATGCGAGTGCCTCTCCCTCTCACTCTTGTCTCATCTGCACGAGACCGAATGCTCTCTCTCTCTCTCTCTCTCTCTCTCCTTTTGTCTCTTTTGCACAAGGATCCATAGCCCTCCCTCTCACCTTGTTGGTCAATAGATGGCTGGCAGGTATTGTGACAAGAGAGAGAAGACTTGTCAACATTAAGGAAAGGGAAGAGGGAGAGCTAGGTGGGCTGGCGAATGGACTCATTCACATTGCCCTCTTCTCCCTCTATTTAATGTCAGTGTGAGGCACAAAGAAGATGGGGGAAAATGGTGGAAAATTAGGAAGAAGAAAGAGAGGAAAAAAAGAGAGAAGAAATGAGGAAGAAAAAAAAAGAGGTTTTACACCTCTGTGTAAACTCTGAAGAAAGATAAACACTCCACCGTGAACTAGTGGCAACGAAGAAGAAGAGAGGGATGGGAGGTGACACACCTTCACGTGAGATACTGGAGTTGCGAACTCTAAAGGACGGGTGAATGTCAAGGAGCTAGGAACTCCATTGTCTTCCTCTTCTTCTTGATGCATTGAAAAACCAGTTACCAAATCTTGACATGCTCGAATTGGCTATCAATATCTTAGGAGATTAAAGCATGGTTCTTGAGCGATACTCTCCACGGTTGGCACTTTTACTTTTGAGAGTTTACATGCAACTATGGATGAGTTTTCTCTTGAAGATCGGTACTCTTACTTATGAGAGATTACCCTAATTTTCTTGAGATGATTATTTGTTCATTTATATGAACTTGTAATGACGTATGAACTTGTAATGACGTTATGCTGTCGGATTTTTAGATAAACGGATGAATCCTAAACTAATGAGTTTTTGGAAAAACCCAACTTAAATATGGGTTTGAATAATCTGTGATGTTTGTTTGTCTCTGCTAGACTATGTAAGTTCGTAGAGAGACAAGAGTTCTACCCGTGCTAGAATGTATCACACAGTTATCTTAATTAAAATCCCTTGCACTTAATGAGAGACTTTAACTACCTTCAAGAAACATGATGACGATACCTTTTAACTTCGGATGAAATGGTTTAAACATTAAAGTTAAAGACAACTTGAATTTTTTTAACTAAACACAAAATGCATGAACTAAGTCAAAAGTGCGCGAATGACTAAGTCTAAAGAATACAAATGACTCCTTGAGATGTCATTATTGTCTTAATGATAATTAATGACTATTTAACTTAATTGTTGTTTTAATCCCTTCTTAAAACTAACAGGAGGGAATAGAAAATCTGTCATTAACGGTAATTGTTACATTAGCAGCCAACAATTGTTATGCTGTATTGTAAATAACAGCCAACACTAAATCTTATTTGCGCTATAAAATTATTTTTGGACTGTTATCCATTATAATATAATTTTTTAATTTTTTTTCTCAAATTAAATATAGATCATTTTACAAAAATAGAATAAAATAGAGCAGCATACTTATATTGCAAAATAGATAGCACCAGAGTTACAACGGCTGTTACAATGGTGATAACAGGCTAACACCCGGCAAGGCATTATCATGCCCCCTTTAAAACATTTTACATGATGGAGCAAATGTATTGTCCAGGATTTGGTGTACAGGATACCAGGGGACATCATATGGTATAAAATGGGTGGGAATTTAAAATCGGGAGCAAATCTTATCCAGGATTTAGTGTCCATGATGGTGTCCAGTGCACCGGGTAACTTCACTTGGAATAAAATGGGTGGGAATTTGAAATTTCATCTAATCCCTGCCCATTTTATTCCATGTGAAGTCACCTGGTGTCCT
>JAOXJP010144213.1:0-13279 GCA_025762735.1 Platanus orientalis | reverse complement strand
GTTTGGTCGTGAGTGGCATTTATTGAAGATGATGCATCATCTCTGATTAAAGCTTGAATTTGTTTGCTCCTTGTTTCCAGAGTTGTGACAGCTGTTTAAAAAGGCTTCTTCTCAGTGAGCTAAGGTACGGCCAACAGTTGTTAGTGTCAATTGATCAATGATTGAGCTTGAAGCCTAGATTGGCTGAACTTGCTACATGCTTTTAAAAGAGGTTTATGACTCATTTTGTAAAAATTCTTCCACAAATTTTGAAAATTGGGTCCCTTAGGGTCTTTGAACATTGGCGGTATATGACTCTTGAGTACATTTGGTCATATTTTCATATGTTATGGTTTCATGCCTAGCTTTGATGGGGCATGAAAGATATTTGTAAACTTTGGATTCTAAATGTGCCTCTTTTGTGTTGGGAGAGTGTTTGAATAAAGATGGGGTTACATGCCTATGTTTAGAGAACTTTGTTTATGCTTTACCAAATGATGATTCCAACAGTTGTGTGTTTATGACTTGACTTGACTCAAGGCGCCATTTCTAGTTTTCACCCTGGGTGCTTATTCATTGTGCTCCCTTTTTTACCCTTGTTTTACCAGGTCTAGGTCAAAGTGTCATTTCTGGTTTTCACTCTGAGTTTTCATTGATTGATTTTTTTTTCTTTTGTCCCTTTTTTCCCCTGTCCTTGAATAGGTCTGGATTTCTAGGAAAAATAGTTGTATGGGGTATGTGTGTTTGTCTCAATTTTGATTGAATGCTTGACTTTTGTATCGCTGACTTGTGATTAGAATTTCTTGAAATGCTGAGGATTTTGAGTGGATGCATTTGTTGAATGAATGACAAGATTTACCTTTGAATATGCGGGTTTTGAAGAGTTTTGGAAATATGAATATGAATGGCTCCTTGTTGGAGACTTATTGCAATTGAAGATCATGGTTCTCTACAAAATGCCCATATCTTGAAGAAGATTATGGTTATGTATAAGATTCCCATGTTTTGAAGAAGATTATGGTTCTTTATAAGAAAGTCCATTTGCACATTTTCTCTGGTCCAATGGTTGCCACATATTGCCAACATAGCAAAGAGCCCCATTTGCACATTTTTTCAGACTCTTAAATTCCATGCTCAACCAATGAGCCTAAAACCCCCATTGCAACATGTCACATGACATCATATCTGGGCAGAGCACATCAACATAGACTTCACAAGGTAACAGGGATCCATATTGGGTTTCTCGCGACAATCACCTCCACCAATGGACTAAGCACATCACAAACATGACCCTTTTGATATCAATACATCAAAGTAAATATCATCTCTAAGAAAATTTCATGCTTCGGCAAAAAATTGTGGGTGATACATGCATCATCTCCTGATAAACAACATGCTTCAGCGGACAATGGGAGATGATACATGCATTGTCTCTGGATAAAACCTCTCACTTCAGAGATGATATAGATCGTTTCTTAATAAGCTTCGGCACGTTCTTAGATTTGGTATGTGCTACCTATCCAAAGAAAAAATCATTCGAGAGTTGGTATGTGACACCTCTCATGTTAAAATCAAATGCTCAAGAGTGATGCTTAATTCATCTCTGCCTTAATTTTTTTTAGCAAATATACATCAAGCATCACTTAAGCTTAAGTCAAATGCTCAGGAGTAATGCTTAATCCATCTCCACTCAAAATCTTTTCAGCAAAGATGCATCAGGCATCCCTCAAGTTCAAAATGCTTAAGAGTAATGCTTAATTGATCTCTGCCCAAATCTTTTTGGCAAAGATGCATTGTGCATCAGTCAAACTTAAGAATTTTTTTTTTCAAAATGCTTAGGAGTGATACTTAATTCATCTCCACTCAAAATCATTTAAGAAAAGATGCATTAAGCATCCCTCAAGTTCAAAATGCTTAAGAGTGATGCTCAATTCATCTCCACTCAAAACCTTTTTTTTTGGAAAAGATGCATCCAACATTGCTCAAAGCAAATCAATTGGAAATGTAATGTCATTTCCCAATAAATCAATCAATCTGGCTATTTCGAGCCACCAATAATCAATCAACATTCGGTAGCTAAGGCCACCTCCAATCAATACTCGACCATTTCAAGCCACCCTCAAATTCCCTTCAAATCAATCAGAATTTGGCCGCTTAAGGCTACCTTCAAATCAATCAGCATCAAGCCACTAGGTCACCAACTGCTTAGGCCACTAGGCCGCTAGGCCACCAACTGCTTAAGCTGCCAGGCCATGAACTGCCTAGGCCGCCAACTGCTCAGGTCACCAACTGCTCAGGCCCCCAGGCCACCAGGCCACCAATTGTTTAGGCCGCTCAGGGCACCTTTAAATTAATCAACATTTGGCCACTTAGGCCACATTCAGATCAACCAATATTCTCCATTAGGCACCCCATTGGAGATGATGCATCCTTCATCTCCTAACAAAAAAAAAAAATTGCCATTAGGCACCCCATCAGAAATGATACATCATTCATTTCCTGACATTATAAAAAAATAAGCCGCTCAGGTTTTATGAGAAATAACTCCCATGACTCACTGGAAAGGCAATAACTTTTGGCATCATGGTTTCCTACTCGGGTGTAGGCGAATGTCGTTTCAGTCCATAGATTATTTATTTATTCATAACATAAACCCCTAACTGGTCTTCATGAATAATACATAGTACCAATCTTTCAAGATCTCTATGGCTTCTAGAGAAAGTCCAAAAAACCTCCCGGACAGGCCCTGATTAGCCACTAAGGTTCAATAAGTCATGTTGGTAATGACTTATAAGAAGGTCCACATAGACACTGGCTTGTTTGGGTGTAGGCAAGTGTCACTTCATATCATAGCCTATTTATTATGTCAATCATGTCGCGAATCGATAGTTGAAACAAGTACATAGCACCGATCTTCCAAGATTTCCATGGCTTTCAAAGTAAGCCTAAAAACCTCCCAACATAGCTCCGATGGCAACTTAGGTTTAGTAGAACCATCTAGGCCACACGACATTTGCTTGTTCGGATTTAAGCAAATGTTGTACATAGATTCATAGCCTATGTATTATGATTGACATAAACCCTTAAAGGTCATCGTGATTAATATATAGCAATGGGCCATCATTGACCCCTATATCTTTTCTGGAGAGAGCGCAATAAAATCTTTTAGTGAGTCTCGATTGTCCCTCTACTTACAGAACGTCAAGAGGGGATGGTTGTAAAGCAATGGCCTTTCTTCTATGAAAATTGCCTGTTCGGATGTAAGTAAATGTCGCAATTCCTTCCACGAAGTCTGTGTAATTCCTTGGGCCATAGTGTGAATTGCTATCATGCCTGGGAATCACCTTTACAGCAATGGGCCATCATGGACCCCCCAACTTTTCTGGAGAGAGCGTAACAACATCTCCTCGTGAGTCTTGCCAAAAGCCTTATTTTAGTTCAATAGGTGGTATTCCCAATATATCCTACTAAATGGATGGCCCCATATATTCGGCCATTATAAGTTATTTGCCGCATGATCTACTAACAGCTACCTTGTGACATTCACTTGATTTCGGACATAAGTAATGCCACACTTCATTCCATCAAGTCTGTGCGACACTTTGGGCCATAGCCTAAACAACTATCATGCATGGGTACCACCGTCATAGCATGGTCATCATGGACCGCCCACAACTTTTTGGGAGAGAGTGCAACAATATCTCCTTGTAGGTCCCGACGGTTGTAGCTCGACAGATCGACCTATTAGCAAAGGCCCACTGTAACATTGGCTTATAGGGATGTAAGCGCATGTTTTCATCATTCCAAATGTTGTGTGTTATACCTACTATGACAACAACTAGGTTGTCATTACTTGGGAAAGGCATAACAATCGATCCTACGGGATTGCACCCTTGCTTTTGGAGAAAATTGTCATAAAATCAACCATTTATAATCCCAAACTATGACATTTGCTTATTCGGGATGCAATCAATGCCACAATTCAATCCATAGCCTATGTCTTATGATTGATATAAACCCCTAAAGAAGGGGTCTTCATGAGTAGTATGTAGCATTGACCCCTAAAGGTCCCCATAGCTTTTCTAGGGAAAGCTTCCCAAATCTCTTCATGAGTCCCCCAAGCTGTTACATTTGCTTATCTAGGACAGAAGCAATGCCCCATTCAATCCATAGCCTATGTATTACAATTGATATATACCCCTAAGGGTCTTCATGATTAATACATAGAATTAACCCTTAAAGGTACCCATAGCTTTTCCAGAAAGAGCTTAATAACATATCTTCGTGAGTCCCAGCAAAACTCTCGGGGACAATCATAAACAGACCCCTAAGGAACCAATCATTGGTCTTTTATGAATGTAAAAAAAAAGCACTATCCCAAAAATAGCAAAGCACTATCAAGTGTAGGTTCGTTAAGACGGAGCTAAAGGGACATTTAGCCAACAACTAACATCGCTAATATGTCTCAGTTTTCATCAACATTTTCAGCATACCGTCTCAAGTCATTTGCATTCATTACATAGTAACCAATTGTGACTAAACATGAGACATACTTAACAATTTTTAACGAACTAAATATTTGATTATACAATTTGCAATGTTGCACTAACTTTGATATTTTCATAAACTTTATAGTGTTCTTATGATTTTCAAGCTTTTACATGACTGTTTTTACGCAATGTTTTCAAGCAGTTGCGCCCTATGTCAATGAGTTACATGTCTCCCGACGCAGCACATATGCTAATAGTAACGCCCCTGAGGTTAGTGAAAGTACCACTTGCTTGCATAGAACTCATGGAAAACTTCATTTTCAAAAGAGTGAGTCTCTCAATCGGTTGATACCCATTTCAAAAAATTTGAAATCTTGATTTATTCAAATTATTTACAAAATACCAAAAGAGTTGAATCTTAATTTAAGAAGGCATTTCAAAAATAAACAAATCATTTTCAGAAATCCCTAACCTACATGGTTGGAAACAAATTTTAGCCTACTCTATTTTATCAACCAAAACTACTTTATGTTCTCAAAACCACTTGCCTAAGATCCATGAGCTACATGCAAGAAATAGGTATAGTCTTTCCCAAGTCAAAATTAGGATACTCTTTTTTCTTTGCTACATATGGCGAAGCCACACATGCTAGAAAGGAAAATCTGTTAGCACCCAAATTTTAATTTGGTTTAATTGATGGACTTAGTAAGCTCATCAAAGCATTGTTTAGGATCAAACCTTAGGCAACCCTAGTTTAGGGAGATCAAGACTAGACTCTAGGTGGTTAGACATCACCTGTGAAGTCTTCCCTGGATATTTTAGTCATGAAAAACATCACCTGTATTAAGCCATATGTAGGACCCTCTCCAAGATCAGCCAAAATGCACCTTTCCCAACCAAGCCCAGATTTACTAGGAATCACTAGCAGGGCTCCAAGGGTCCAAATTCTATACAGTCAATTACATTATTTCCATAATTCTTCAACTTTCATAAGACTGCCCATAGTGAAGCACAATAGGCTGAGAAATTAAAATTTTATCCTCATACTCTCAAAAAACTCATTTTTATCAAGTTTGGACCCTTGGTAAGCCCCTAGAGCTTCCCTTGACACCCAAAGAATACCAAGTTAGATCCTACACACTCCAATCTTAAACATCTTCAAAAAGCTTTCTAACGAGGTAGGTCCTTGGCAAAACCGACAACTGCCAATATTTCAATTCTCTTAAAACATCTAGACATTCTAGTTTGTACTTGACCCTTGATGAGGTCTTAAGAGTTCCCCTGACATCGAAACTCAGAACAATCAGTAGCTGTCTCTCAGTTTTTATCATACCTTAAATAAATCATCTCTCAATCAAAACCATTTGTGACCTTAACCTACCCCAATCCGTCAAAACTTCCCTAAGTCATACTATACAGTTTTAGCTATATTTAACCCTCGGTAAGCCCTTGGGAGCTCCCTGGACAACCAAATTTTGAACACTCAACTGTCATTTCTCAGAATTTTCATTACTTTTGGAAAAACATCTATCGAGCGAAGTCATTGGGAGATCCAATCTACTCTAATTTCTCTTAAATAAGTTAGAACATCTGGGGCAACTATCAGACCTTCAACCGATGCCCGAAAATTCACTAAAGATCCAAAATTCAGTTGGTCAATAGTCATTTCTTAGCAGCTTCAATGCCCTCAAAAGACTGTGTCCCCGGATCATGTCATCGGAAAATTCAGCATGGCTTAATCACCTCATTCTCTCTTAATTAGGTCAAAACACCCTTAATTGGCTTTGACACTCAATGAACCCCAAAGAGTTCCCTCGGGACCCAAAATTTGCAAGGTCAGACCCATCTCTCAAACGAAGTCAATTACAAACTCAGCCCAACTCAACTCCTCATTCTCTTACATATCAGGGCAATGTTTTTCCATTGAGTGACCACCCTTTGAGGGTCTCCCAAGGATTCCCCTAGAATCCAAATGCCAATTTGTCAGTTCTTGTGTCTCCAAGACCCTCAGGTCTTCAATACTCTGTGACCTATTAATTTTCCATGAAAAACTTAGCCAACCCTAGTAATAGTTGTTGGGGACTATATTCTATGTATACACTATTATGTGAACAAGTGATATTTATTTCATATAAATAAAATACTAAAAATGATATGAAAAGAACCACTTACTTGACTAGACAATTTGACAATAAATTATACCCAAAATTGATCAAGGCTAGTGTTTGACACTATGTCCTTAAGATAGATTTCGCCCCTCGCATTGGTGCTTACAAACTCTTCAGGCGTCTGCCTCCTAGGATGTAATGATCTATACACATAGAAGAAGCACTGCAATCTGTGTGCCTGGTGAATCAAACTTGTGTTATACTCTTTATCTTAGAACACGAACACACTATCATACTCTCTATATGTCTAATTCGTACATCTTTTATGATGCCAAGGAACACTACAAATTTTGAATTTGGAATTGAGCAATTGAAATTGTTTTTTTAATAAAATGAAGGAGGAACATTTATTTATAGACTTGTTCATATATGTTCTGAACAGGCATAGGGACAAAACCTTTGGTGTTCGAACAAACACGAATGCAGAAAGTTACAATTTAGTAGCCACCTATACATTCGTACGGAAAGGACATATGTGAAAGGGGATGTTTTAAGAGACACCTACATGTTCGTACGGAATGGACATGTGTCAATATGTGTGATTTAATAGCCACATGTGTGTCTATTCAGTCCAAATAGTTTCCAACGGCAAAACTGTAAAACCTATTCGTAAAGACATGTCCCCCCACTAACTGATTCTAAGAAAAAGCAAAAAAGAAAAGTATATTTATTTATTTTTCTTATTGACCCAACTCGGCCCAGTTCTGTTTGGCACGTGTGTATGTGTTTAAATATAGGATCGGCCCATGTTGGCTAGGTCCTCCCCCATCCACAAAACAGCAGTGCCCCTTGGGGCCCAAACTTATGTTCAACATTAGTGTATATGAACACACAAAGTGTTATGGTCTAGTCCATGTGGGACTATTTAAATTTCACACTTTTATTAGTTTTACCAGTGATCAACTAGGCACTTTTGGAGACAATTTCTCATTCACCCATTAACAATTTTGAGCATCTCCTCATTGAGGTGAACATGAATCCATGTGGACCCGCCTTCAACAACTTGTGAGTCCCACTTACTTTGGCTCAAACGTGCTCACCCAGTCAGATTTTCAATCTGGGCACACAAAATCTAGGTGTTTCAAAACCGTTTTCCAACACTACATCCTCTGGTGACTCTTCTCATAGGATGGTTACAATTCTTGAATTTGAATTTGAGAATCTACTCCGGTTTATGGCCCAACTAGAGGGGCCTATGACAGCGAGTTGTCCTCCTACTTCCTCCTTCGGTTCCATCGAGTTAGGTACCCATGCTACTGCTTTCTAGGTCTCTCCATCCTCACCTTCATTCTGGATTATTGATTCAAGAGCATCAGATTATATGACAGGTCTGTCATCATTATTTTCCTCTTATACTTATTGTTCTGGTCGAGACAAAGTTAGAGTGGCAGACGAGACATTGTCCTTCATTTCTAGGAAAGGCAGTGTCAATGTCTTACCAACTATTTCTCTATCCTCAGTTTGCATGTTCCTAAATTTGCAATTAACTTGTTGTCCATTAACCATATCACTCAAGATTTACATTGCTTAGTCGCTTTCTTTCCATCTCACTTTGTTTTTCAAGACTTGGATTTGATGAAGACGATTGGGAGTGGTCAGGTAGCTGATGGACTGCATCTCCTTGATGACAGTGTGGACTCTCCAATGTCAACAACTTGTATTCGTGATTGTCTTTTCTAGTATTCGTGATTGTCTTTTTAGTAAGACCGGTTAATGCAATGGCATAATCGGTTGGGTGATTTATTTGAAGCTTCTTTACATATTTTGTTCCCAAGTTTATTTGAGTCTGGTGTCAAGTCTAATATTCAGTGTGAAGTCTGTCAATTGTCTAAACATGTTTGGACCACTTAATCGTCTAGTATTAATAATAAAAGTTTTGTTCCTTTTTCTTTGGTACACTCTAATGTTTGGAGACCTTCCTCTACCACTTCTCTCTTTGGGTTTGCTATTGTGTTTCATTTGTTGATAACTATTCACGGTGTACATGGGTATATTTGATGAAAAACAAGGAAGAAGTTTCTTCTGTATTTCATACCTTTCATAAGATGGTTCAGACTCAATTTGGTGCATCCATTAAAATTCTCAAATTTGATAATGGGGGAGAGTACATTTCATCTCAATTGCCGAAGTACTTGCTAGAATGTGGTATCATACATCAGACATCGTGCATTCACACTCCTCAATAGAATAGGGTTATTGAACGAAAGAACCGCCAGCTTTTGGAAGTGACACGATCACTCTTATTTTGTATGAATGTCCCAAAAACATTTTGGTCTGAAGCCCTTCTTACTGTTGCCTATTTGATAAATCGCATGCCTTCTAGAGTACTTTATCTTAAATCACCCATTGCAATCTTGTGCCTTGACAATTCTCTTTCTTATGCCTCCCAAAGTGTTTGGATGTGTTTGTTATGTTCATATCCATAAAGGAGATTGGTCAAAATTGGACCCGTGTGCAGAAAAATGTATATTTTTGGGCTATTCATTTGCTCAAAAAGGCTACAAGTGCTATAACCTCGGAATTGGAAAAGAATTTGTCTTGATAGATGTTACTTTCTTTAAGTATGTTCTGTTTTTTTATCATTCCACCACCTCTCTTCAGGGGAGAGCATGAGTTATGAAGAGAGGTCTCCATGTTTGCCTTCAATGCCCCCACTTCCTACTTCTGTGTCTCCATTTTCTTTTGACATTCCAACTTCGGACAATGGGAAAAACCTACTAGTTTATACAAGGAGGAAGAAGGACACAACAAGCGATCCACTCTCAGTTGCCTCTTCAGATCTAGGTAACTCTCTAGCTCATATTCCTTAAATTCCTTTTGAAAAACCTATTCATTTTGAAAATGATGACTTCCCATAGCACTTCGCAAAGGAAAGAGATCTTGTACTAACCATCCGGTCTTTAACTTTGTATCCTACAAAGCCTTGAATCTTGTATATCGTACTTTTGTTGGATCTATATCTTCTGTACAGGTCCCTTCCAGTTTGAAAAAGGCAATCTCTCAAAGTCAGTGGTGAAATGCAATGTGTGAGGAGATGACAGCATTGGAGAAAAATAGGACATGGGAACTTGTGGACCTTCCAATGGGAAAGCAACTAATAGGGTGCAAATGGGTTTATACTATTAAATATAAAGCAGATGGATCCATTGACAAGTACAAAGCAAGACTGGTAGCAAAGAGATTCACTCAGACATACGGTATCAATTACCAAGAGACCTTTGCTCCAGTACCCAAGATGAACTCCATCTGAGTGTTACTATCTATTGCAACCAACAAAGAATGACCACTTTAGCAATTAGACGTGAATCACAGGCAAAATTGGCTATAAGCAATCACAGGCAAATAATACTCTATTTGTTAAACATTCTTTGAAATGGATTGTAGCAGTCATTGTGTATGTGGATGACATAATAATCACAGGAGATGATTCAAAGGAAATATATCAACTAAAGGCTCATTTGAGTAGTGACTTGAAAGTAAAGGATTTAGGCACACTTTGTTATTTCTTGGGTCTTGAGGTTGCTCGTTCCAAGAAATGTATCTTTATATCTCAAGGAAAATATGTTCCAGACTTACCGAGACAGGTTTATTAAGGAGATGACCGGTAGAAACCCCAATTGAAGTGAACCATGGGTTGAATGATCAAGATGGAAGGCCATTGATAGATGCTGGAGGATATCAGCGACTAGTTGGAAAGCTTATCTATCTTGCTCTTACAAGGCCAGATCTAGATTTTACAGTTAGAGTTGTTAGTTAATTCATGTATGCACCATGAACAACTCATCTATAAGCTACCTTTCGCAGTTTGAAGTATTTAAAATCTGCTCCAGGAAGGGAGCTGCTATTTTTAAACAATGGCCATGTAAAAGTTGAGGTGTATATAAATGTGAATTGGACAGGATCAGTTACAGATAGAGGCTTAACCTCTGGTTACTATTCATTTGTAAGGGGGAATCTTGTGACATGGAAAATAAAAAAACAATTAGAGGTTGCCAGATCGAATGTTGAAGCAGAATATAGATCAATGGCACATGGGATTTGTGAAGCCCTTTGGTTAAGGCTTCTATTGCATGAGATTGATCTTCAGGTACAGACCCCGATGAACCTATATTGTGATTAACAAGTCAACCATTAATATCTCTCATAATCCTGTGCAACATGATCGGACCAAGCACATAGAAGTGGATCGACCTTTCATCAGAGAGAATACTTTGTAGATTGATTTGCACTCCTTTTGTTACTATGGATCAATAGCTAGTCGATGTTCTAACCAAAGGTGTCACCAAAATGCAGCTTCATGATATCATTGGCAAGTTGGGTATGGTTAAAATTTATGCTCCCACTTGAGGGAGAGTGTTGAAGTATATGTTCAAGGACTTAAATGTAATAAGGGTACTATATACCCGTATACCTTTGGTATACCATAGGTATTGTATACCAATACTCCCTTGATATAAATACAAACTACATATGAGACAATGGACCATACGGTTGATCCAATCTCTATTCTTCTCTCTCGTTTCCTTGTTTTTCTTCTTCTTCTCATCTCTCATGCAAGCACATATACAAGGTCTACAAACTAGAAATCAACTGACCATACATTATTTGTGAAGCATTAGGGATGAAAGGTGATAGCTCTCATTGTGTATATGGATGACATTGTGGTGACAAAAGCTATTTTGGGAGAGAATTTAGAATTAAAGATCAGGGTTCATTGAAGTATTTCTTTCAGATTGAGGTAGCTCAATCCGAGAAGGGCATCTTCCTATCACAGTGGAAGTAATGTCCTATATCTCTTGCAAGACACTGGTATGATAGGATACAAGCCATGTGACACTCAACATCAAAGGAATAAACAAGGTACTATGTTGATTGATACTATGAGATATCAGAGATTAGTGAGAAAGACAATCTATCTTTCTCTTACTAGACTCGATATTTCTTATGCAATTAAAGTTATGAGCGAGCTTATGCATGAACCTACTATAATCCATCTAAGGCAGTATATTGGATCCTTCAATATTTGAAGAGAAATCCAAGTAAATGTCTTTTATATAGCAAGAATGAAAACCTTCATACACAGATGCAAATTGGGTTGGATTCATATTTGATAAAAGGTCCTCATCCAGCTACTATACATTTGTTTAAGGAGACTTAGTCAAATGGAGAAGCAAGAAACAACATTTAGTGGCTAGATTGAGTCAAAAATCAGAGTTTACGTCCATAGCCTGTGGGATCTTTATGGCTACTTTATTGTCATAGTACAGACTCATAGAACTCTTCACTGGAAACCTCACTTTAGTTAGCAACATTTTGAACCATAAGGATTTGCAAATCCTATGTGCCATTGATATGAACTCAACCTCTGCACTGGACCTTGCAACTACAGATTATTTCTTACTCCTCCAAGTCACCAGGTTTCCTCCCACAAACGAACAATAACCTTAAGTGGATCTACGATCTGTCATTGAGGTTGCCCAATCAGCATCAGTGTAGACTTCAATATGAGAGTGGCCATGTTTTCTATATATAACACCCTTTCCTGGGCACCCCTTTAAGTATTGGAGTACTTTATATGCAACCTCCAAATGATTTTGAGTGGAAGCATGCATAAATTGGCTGATTACATCCACTGCATATGTAATGTCAGGATGGGTTAAGGATAAATATATGTGACATCCCACCAACCTTTGGTATCTTCCTGCATTTATCAACCTTTTACTGTCATATTCTTTCAATCTATGATTTGTTTCTATTGGGATGATGCAAGGTTTGCAGCCAGTCATTCCTGCTTATTTCAACAAGTCCATAACATACTTTCGTTGGGAGAGAAATATACTCTGTGTTGATCGAGCAACTTTTATTCCAAGAAAGTACCTTAAGGAGCCTAGATCATTGATTTCAAACTCTCTAGCCAATGCATTTTTCAACTATGTAATTTTCACTTCATCATTTCTTGTGACAACTATATCATCAACATACACAATTAGAACTGTTACCTAGTGACCATAACGCTTGGTAAAAAATGTGAGATCTGCCTGAGCTTGATTATATCCCGCATTGATCATCGTTGTTCTAAATCTTTCAAACCAAGCGTGTGGAGATTGCTTCAAGCCATATAAGGCTTTTTTTAGTTTACACACTTTTCCATAAGCACTCGGTACATGAAATCCTAGAGGAGTATCCATGTACACTTCCTCATCTAAATCCCCATGAAGAAAGGCATTCTTTACATCAAACTGTAAGAGAGGTCACCCTTGATTTGCTACTAGTGATATATGAGTATTCTTACTGAGTTCATCTTAGCAACTGGGGCAAAAGTTTCTTGATAGTTTATACCATAAGACTGAGTGTACCCCTTTGCAACCAGTCTTGCTTTATATTTTTCCATAGATCCATCAGACTTGTATTTTACGGTAAACACCCACCTGCAACCTACTAATTTCTTCTCTTGAGGAAGATCAACCAACTCCCATGTTTTGTTTCTTTCCAATGCTTTTATTTCTTCTTCCATGGCATTCCTCCACTGTGGTTGGTTCATGGTCTTAGCTACATTACGGGGAATTGTGATGGAAGACAATGCAAAGGAGAATCTGCGAAAAGGTTGTGATAATGCATGATACGAAACAAAATTGGACATTG